>CAUYQV010082295.1:0-15134 GCA_963574575.1 Galagoides demidoff
GCATCACAGCTCATAGCAACCTCCAACTCCTGGGCTCAAGCGAGTCTCCTGCCTCTGCCTCCCAAGTAGCTGGGACCACAGGCGCCCACCACAACGCCTGGCCATTTTTTGGTTGCAGCCATCATTGTTGTTTGGCGGGCCTGGGCTGGGGATTCGAACCTGCCACGTTAGGTGTACGTGGCTAGCGCCTTAGCTGATTGAGCCACAGGCGCCAAGCCAGCATATCTTTAGTGTACCTGTTCTCCTTGCATTTCTTTTTTTCTTTTTTT
The DNA here is from genome assembly GCA_963574575.1 of Galagoides demidoff. Classification (NCBI taxonomy): domain Eukaryota; kingdom Metazoa; phylum Chordata; class Mammalia; order Primates; family Galagidae; genus Galagoides; species Galagoides demidoff. The sequence continues at coordinate 270 of CAUYQV010082295.1, forward strand.
TTTTTTCTGAGGCAGAATCTTACTTTATCACCCTTGGTAGAGTGCTGTGACATCACAGCTCACCGCAACCTCAAGCTCTTGAGCTTAAGCAATTCTCTTGCCTCAGCCTTCCAAGTAGCTGGCATTACAGGTGCCCGCCACAATGCCCAGCTGTTTTTAGAGATGGGGTCTCGCTCTGGCTCAGGCTGGTCTTGAACTCCTAAGCTCAAGCAATCCGCCCTCCAGGGCCTCCCAAAGTGCTGAGATTACAGGTGTGAGCTACAGTGCCTGGCCCTGTTTTTTGTTTTTAGACAAAGCCTCAATCTGTCACTCTGAGTAGAATGTGATGGCATCAGAGGTCACAGGTCACAGCAACCTCAAACTCCTGGGCTCAAGCAATCCTCTCAGCCTCCCAAGTAGCTGGCACCACAGGTGCCTGCCCCAGTTCCTGACTAGTTTTTCTATTTTAGTAGAGACAGGGTCTTGCTCTTGCTTACACTGATCTCCAACTCCTGAGCTCATGGGATCCTCCTGCCTCAGCCTCCCAGAATGCTGGGATTATAGGCATGAGCTCCTGGCCAGGAGTGCTTGCCTAAATTCTCAACTTCTCTCTATTCCCAAGATGGGAATTCCAGAGGTGGTGCTGTCCTCAAGGCAGGGTGGGCTTGCAGATGAAGTCAGAGGAGAGATGGCTGGCTGCCTTTGAGGTTGAAAAGGAGCAAGAGGCTCTTCCAGTTAGCATCATTTGTGGGCCTACTGCAAAATTAAAGTGTAGGGTCCACAAACGTGGGCTCCTCAGAGTTGCATATCAGGAAGTCGGCGCTGCCTGGGACCTGGGTGGTGCCAGCCTGTAAGCTCTCGACACACATGGCTCCTCCCACTTCATCCCCCACTGCATCTTCCCAATCTGGGCTGGGGCTCGGTTGCGGCTGCTCACACCCACCTGTACTCCGTGGCCCCCAACAGGGGTGGGTTGCAAAGGCCCTGGAAGTTGGGGTCCCACAGGCAGGTGGAGTTGGTGCCCACCCTGACCAAGTATGCATTCAGGATCTGCGAGGCCTGGGACACATCCCCAATGGCATCCAGGCTGGGCAAGTCGTTGCAGGGGGTGAGGTCAAAGGCCACAGCTTTGTAGGGGCCTGTCCGCCCGCCCTCCGTTTGTTGGAATGTCGAGTTCAGGGGGGTCTTGGTGCTGTCCTGCACAGAGGCATTCCTGGAGCTGGCTGTGGGGGCAGTGGCAGGAGTGAGATTCCTGGCTACTCCAGCTCAGTGTCACTCACTCTGTCATTCATCAAACACCCCTGAGCAACCTCTTTGCCCCAGCCCGATGCCAAGCACTGGGGTTACAAGCCTGGGGTAAGCTCAGTCTCTCAGCCTCCATTCTCCTGGTGCAATGGGAGAGATGGACAAGCAGGGCCCCTTGCCTCGGGGTCTATGTCTGGCCCTGACCCTGCCAACAGACTCTTATCATCTCATTGCTGAAAGCCCTGGAGTCTCTCTTCTGTCAAATGGGAAAGGAGGCGCGTGTGGTACAGGGGAAATCATGCCAGGTCCCAGGGCTCCTTCTCACTAGATGGGTAATCTTGGACAGCTCACTCTCCCTCTCTGGACTTACTTTCTGGTCTATGAAGTAGGAAAGGAGTACCCCACAGTGCCCATAGATTAGGCACAGGCAGGTTAGCAATAAACATTTGCTGAAAAAATAAAACTATGACCCTGAACAAGCCGTTGTAAACAATTGGTTTTTAGAAATGTAGAAGTTGTCCTTGGGCTCCTTCTCCCAGAAGCCTGGTCTGCTCACCAGTGAAGAGGTCAAGGGCTAGACCAAGCAAGCAGGTCTGAGCAGGTCTGAATGCTTGGTTTTGCCCCACAAATACTGATCTTGAACCTCAGATTCTGGGAGGTCTCAGGAAGGACTTGGACTTGAGGATGGGAGAGATAAGGTTCACTCTCCACCTCTGGGAGCGCCAGTGAGTTACCCACCTTTCTGAGCCTTGATTCCCTGCCCTGTAATGGGGCACCTTAGCTACCTTGCAAGCTAGTTTTACATATTAGCTCCAAGGTGTGCATAACACCTAATATGATCTAGGTACTCTGTGATTGGTGTCCCTCTAGTGTAAGGACAGGTCCCTGACCACAGCACCCAGCCCAGGATTGGCCCAGAGTGTATGCCAGAGCAGGTCAGTATAGAGCAGGGGTAGTTTAATTAAACTACTACAAGGACAGAGCGTCCCTCTACCTGCCTCCTCCTGTTGACAGGTCAAAGCCACTTTTGGAGCAGCGAGGGGGAAGCAGGACCCTTACCTGAATCGACCAGGACATATAGGTAGATCTCATAGGTGCCACTGAGAGGCTCTGAGCTGTCAAACATGCAGAGAGGCTTTTCCAAGGCCACGGTGGTGAGTGTGGGGTTGTTAGTAGCAAAGGTCACGCTGGCCAGTTGGGGCTGGAGGTTCACAGCTGGAGGAGGCAATGAGGACAGGAACTGCCCCCCAGAAGAACTGCCCACACCCACAGGCACCTTCTTCTCCCCACCCCATCTGCATGCAGGTACCTAGCACCTGCTGTGTGCCAGGTTCTGGGCTTCACCTCCCCATGGGCCACCTCATGATTGTCTCAGACATGCCCCTTACCCCCACCCAGTCATCCTGGCCAGAAACCCGGCAGTGGGCCAAGCTGCTGCCCTCTCTCCCCCTGCAGACATTCAGTTGCCAAGAACCCTGTTGCCCTTCCTAAGTGTCTCTCCACCCAGCGGCCCAGCCCACCACCTCTTCACTTGGACCCTGTAACAGGCCCCCGCCCTGCTCTCCAGCATGCAAATCTGTCCATGTCACTCCCCTGCTGGGGGCTCTCCAGAACCATGCCAGGTCCTGAAGTTGTGGGCTTTGCCTTCGTTGGGTTTCTGCCTCACCCTATCTCCAGCCTCACCCCAGCTCACTGATGGGGGGCGGTTCCCTGAACAGGCCATGCTGCCTCCCCCCTCCACGGACTTGCCCAGCTTCTTCCTTGGGAGAATGTCCCTCCTGCCTCTCCCCGAGTTCATGTATCATTGTGAGTCTAGGTCTGGTCCCTCCTCTAGCAGACCCGCGTGTGTTGGTCTCTTGCAACACACCATGAGCTGAGCCGTAGCCAACCGTGAGCCCTCTTATGCCCACCAGAGGAAGCTCATAACTGTTGGCTATTACTATTATTAATAATAATTTGGTCCCAGAACCAGAAATCAGGGTCCAGGTAGTGGACGCCCCAGGATGCAGGTGCACGCCCTCCCAGGGCACAGTCCCCTCCACTCATTCCCCTCCTACCCGAGCCAAACCGCAGGCAGCCGAGGGAGAGCAGCGCCCAGAGCGGAGGCATGGCCCGGGGGAGGCCGTGGGAGCGCAGGGCGGGAGATCCAGACGGCGAGCAAGGACACCTGGGCTGTCCCGCCGAGCACCTGCCGGCCTGGGCGCTCGGCACGCCCCGCCCCCTTCCGCGTCGGCCAATCGGCGGCCTCCTCCACAGCTATTTGCATACTTCCCGGCCCAGGTGTACCCAGACCCGCTTGGTGTGCCAGGGCTCAAATTTGTCCCAGTGGACATTCCCAAGCCCTCCCCAAAGAGCCTACTGTGTGCTGAGACCAGGGTGGCGTTGCGTCTCTCTCACCTAATGAGATCTTGGGGGCAAGTCAACCTCTCTCGGAGCCTCAGTTTCCGTACTGTGAAATGGGGACACCAGTTCTACAACTCTTTATGGAGCCCCTACTATGTGCGAGACACTCACTGGGCTCCTCGAATCGAAATAGGAAAGCCAATCCTGGGCCCGGGAGCTATTGGAAGACCTCCAGTGTAACCCTTTCAGGAGGGCAGGGACTGACTGGGTCACACGTGGATTCCCTGGAAACGCAGAGGCTAGAATTGGAAACCCCAGCCTAGGGTTGTTTCAGAAGGGATGGAACATTTCATTGCCTGCCTCCCGAGCGGGCTTTGAAAATAGCTATGGGGCTCCTTACCTGCACTAGGGGGGCTGTCTTCCAGCCTCAGAAAACTGTGCACACCTGCCACTGCACTTAAATAAATTTTATAGGGCCAAGTGTGGTGGCTTATGCCTATAATCCTAGCACTCTAGGATGCCAAGGCAGGAGCACTCTTGAGCTCAGGAGTTTGAGACTAGCCTGAGCAAAGGGATACTCCATCTCTACAAATAAAAAATATGTATATATCTGGCTTGGTGCCTGTGGCTCAAGCGGCTAAGGCACCAGCCACATACACCTAAGGTGGTGGGTTCAAATCCAGCCCTGGCCTGCCAAAACAACAATGATGGCTGCAACCAAAAAATAGCCAGGCACTGTGGCGGGCGCCTGTGGTCCCAGCTACTTGGGAGGCTGAGGCAGGAGACTCGCTTGAGCCCAGGAGTTGGAGGTTGCTGTGAGCTGTGTGATGCCATGGCACTCTACCCAGGGGGACAGCTTGAGGCTCTGTCTCAAAAAAAAAAAAAAAAAAAGAAAATAGCCACATTGTCAAAGACGAAAGCAAAAATGAAATAAAGCACAAGGCTGAGAACTGTTGCAGAATGAAGGAGACAAAGGAGCTGGAACAATTAAATGTACAGAGCGATGTTTGATTAATTCTTGGATAAAAACAAGACCCTATAATGAACACTGCTGTAGTTAGGTTGACAATGAGACATTTGAATTTTGGTGTGTATTAGACAATAACATTGATTAGATGTTAAATTTCTCGATCATGTGAAAGGGGATATGTGCTGGAATAATGTGGATGCAGTGTCACCGACTCTGGAACTGACAAATATGGGGGACGACAGAAAGAGAGGTATGCAAATGTGGCATAATGTTAGCAACTGGTAAATAAATGGGGGTATTCATTGTACTGTTCCTGAAATGTTCCTGTAGGTTTGAAATTTTTCATTGTCAAATTATTGGGGAAAAAGATTCCATGCTGTGCTGCTAGTGCACTGTTCCCTTCTCTGGGCCTCAGTTTTCATTCTGTAAAATGGGGAGGGAGTTTGAGGGCCTCCCAGCTCTGTCGTGCAGAGAGTGGATGGTCAGATGCTTATCTTCGTACACAGAAAGTGCCCCAGAGATAAAGAAAACCAAAGGTGGGGTTTTGTTTCAAGAATTTTTATAGACTGGTATTTCTTGTCCAAGAATTGTGGCCTTGGAGTTTATCAGAGGCAAGCGGGGTTGATCTCGAAGGCTCAGCCCAGAATCACTTATGAGAGAGACTGGGCCCTGGAACTTGTTTTCTCCAAAATGCTATGGTTTCTTGTTTTTTTTTTTTTTTTTTTAATAAATAAATAAATAAATAAACTAACCTCATCTCTTGCTTTACCCAAATATGGAGAGAACATTCGGAGGAAAATGTTAAAACAATAATCTGTAAAGCCCCAAAAATGTTCTGTGAAAGAGAAAAAAATTTTGATTTATAAATAAGTCTGCATTTCAAAGACTGCTGACTTGGGTTTTGCATATTTGGCAGGGGGGCGGTGGGGGGTGCAAGAGAACTAAGCCACCAGGGCAGATTTGCCTGGAAAGACGGATGCTGCTGTCAGTGGAGGGGGATTAGGTGAGTGCACCTGACACCTGCTGGTGTCCCTGCTGCTCCGTGTGGACATTCCAAAAAGTCTCTTGCAAAAAGAATTTTTTTTTAATTTCCCTTTTTGAAGGGGCAACTTCCAGGGCACCGAGTTTCAGTCTGACTTTAGATCCATTTATATATCTGGATCTATCATGCTGCCCTTCTGAACCTCTGGCCTGGAGGATATGCTCCTTGGGAGGCTGGGAAGCAGGAGGTTCTGTGACATGAAAGGTTAAATAAAACCCGGCCCCTCACAGGCCTCCTTCCAATTTGAAACATGAGGAGTTTAAGGGCTAGAAATGCTTGACCCAGAAACGTTTCCCCAAGAGCCAGAGAGGCTGGATCTGGTCGGTTTCCACACTCCTTTCTTTAGCAGTCAGAGAAGTTGCTGGAAATCCCCACTGCAGCAAGCACCTGCTTCAGTGCTGGTGAACATCTGTGCCAGATGTCCTGGAAGCCAAGCTTTCCGATGCTTTGAGATTCAGTCACTTTAAAATAACACAAAATTAAACCAAATCCAAGTGAAGAAACCCAAGTCCGGGCTTGGGCACTCATCCGTCTCCACCTGCCCCATGGCAGTGATGCACGGTACTCTAAGTGGCCTTCACCTTCACCTCTCCCCAAGCTCCAGACCCACATTTCTAGTTGCCTGGCCTGCAGGATGTGCCCTTCTTGGTGACCCTGAAGGGCTTCCTTCAGCTCTAGATCTGGTTCTCCCTGGGGCAGTCCTGCCCCTCTTCAAATTCTCCGTTACTATGTACTTTGCAGTGAAGTGGGGATATGCGAAGGGTCCCCTTGCGGAGGGAGGCAGGAAGTGTGGGCATAGGTGTGAATGCGCTCTGTGCCTGGAGTGCTGGGCAGCATCGGGGGCGTCATGTTCTACCCGGGGTCCCATCGGGCTTGTCCCGGCTCCTCCTGGCCATCTCCTCCTTTTCAGGTCCCGTGCACGTAGACTCCACACTCAGTGGGCACACATTAGCTGGGTGCCTACTCTGTGCTGGGCACACAGGTCTCCCTCGTGACTCTGGGATCCATCTCTTCCTTTCCCGTCCTGCCATCACCGCCCGGCACATCACATTAATGTCCTGGGGTGCTGTAACAAATGCTTCAGACCGGAGAACTTAAACTTTGGAAATCTATCTTCTCACAGTTCCAGAGGCTGGAAGTCCAGGACCCAGGTGTCGGCAGGCTTGGTTTCTCCCGAGGCCTCTCAGGTGTGTGGATACCGTCTTCTCCCTCTGTCCTCACATGGTTTTTCCTGTGTGTTTTTCTCCCTATTGGGTTAGAGTCCACCCTCCGATCTCATTTTACCTGAGGTCCTGGGGGTTAAGACTTCAGCAGATGAATTTGGGGGTACACGATGCAACCACGTACCCACTTGGCCTCTCCATGGGCTAATAACATAATAACAACCACGGCCCACTGCATCAGAGAGCTGCTAGGCATTTTACACACAGTAACTCATTTCACATCCAGTTTGGGAGAGGTGCTGCTGCTGCCTCCATTTCACAGATGCAGCAATAGAGGCTCAGAGGGGCTGAGTCCACTGGAAGGTAAGCTCCGTGTGGGGAGGAGCTGTCCCTGGAACCCTGGCACTGCTGTGCTGGACAGGTAGATGTGCCCAGCATCCCAGGGTAAAGTGGGTTTTAAGCCTGGGCCCTGGGGTCCTGGGGCCCCGGCATCCACACCCCAGCCATGATGCAGCCCTGCTTCCTGCTGGGTCCCCTTGCTAGCCTGTCACTTCCAAGTGCCTCTCTACCCAGAGGAGAGAGTGGCATTTCCCAAGCATAGATCTGATTGTCACTTCCCTCATGTAAAGCCCCTCAGGGGCCCTAACTGTCAGGACAAAGCCCACACTTCTCATCAGCCTTATGTCCACAGCATTGCATGGCCATTCGGCTCCCGACAAGCTCTCACTGCCCTCTCCCCTCACCCCCTGGCACCAGCCCCATGAATACTGACATGTGCCCAAGCTCCCTGGGCTCCCTCTTGCCCTTTGGTGGTACCACAGAGGAGGTTTTTTTGAAGCCCCCAACCTTGGAATCAACAAAGCCCCTACCCTGGACTGCTGTCCTGAAGCCCTTTTGCACTTTTCCCATGCTGTGCCCATAGCCTGGGGTGTCCACGCCCCACAATCCACCATGCAAGTACCCGATCTCCCAAGGCCCAGCCCCAAGCCCTCCCCCTCCAGGAAGCCATCCTTCCATGGCACTCCTGGGCGGCTATGGTGGCATCATGCCAGTGACCTGCCTCTTCTTCACTGTGGTAACTCCTGTGCCCTGCTCAGAGCACACACTCATCATTGTTTGATGAATGAATGTACAGATCAATTTTTCCCCTCTGGCATGAATCTCTAGGTAGAGTATGAACCATTTTTACAATTAATATAAGAAGAGGAGAGGACGCTCTTTCAAGGTGCCAAGTTCACCTCAGTCACACCAGACAGGTAGCCTGGAAGAACAGAAGGGCAGCCTGGCTCGGGCTGGCACCAGTGCAAGTGGGCAGTGTGTGCGTCCTGCAGATGTATTTTCAAGGCTGAGACAACAGGACTTTGCTGATGGGCTGAGATTGGGGAGGAATCAGGATGACCCCAAGTTCTGGCCTGGGGAGCTCCCTACCCAGGTGAGCTGGGGAAGGGCAGGTTTGGAGGGGAGTGAGTCAAAACCTTTTCACCCCCTTTAACAGTGGGGAACTGGGGCAAGGGGGTGCCAGGCTGGGCCAGGCCACCTTAGCTCGAGCAGCCTCAGACCCTAGTGTCCTCCTGACAGCAGCCCTGAGCTGCTTCTTTGCCCAGGGATGTGTCCTGGGTTTCAGAGGCTACTTCAGGACACTGGACGGGTGAGGTGGTGGGACTGATTTACAACCTGGTATTAACAAATTTCCCCTAAGCCTGTGGCTGACCTACCTCATGGGGGGCACAGGAGAGGCCCCAAGTCAAGGCCAAAGGGTGGTAGGACCAGGACAGGGAGCGGCTTCTCTGGGTAAGCAGCTGAAAACCGGTTTGTCTGTCCCTGGAATGAAGCCCTGACTAGACATTAAATTCTTATCTGTGAGGTCTCAAAGCTGGTGCACACAGGCCCTTCCTGCCCCCTGAAAGGCCTCTGTTGGCCCTCTCTCCCAACTTGGTCACTACCCACTGGCCCTTCACCCAGAGCCAAGCCTGGGAGGGTCAGAGCTGGGTGAATCAGTGCCCTCTTTATCCCCCCAGCCACTCAGGGGAGGTAATAGATGTTACCTCCCCATTACAGAGGAGAAAACTAAGTGACTGTCCCCTAGTCTCCTATCAGAAGGTGAACCTGGTGCCAGGCCTTCACTCTGTGGATGCTATGATACCCCAAGTGCAGTTCCAAGGGCTCTATGGGTGGTCTGTGGATGGAGGGGCTTGGGTGGGGCACCCCAGTTTGGAAATGGCTGGGCACCTGGTCACAGTCTGCTCTGACTGTCCCTACCTCTGTCCACCCTAGACCCTGCCTGGAGGCTCAAGGGATTCACCCTCCAGTTTCCATCTGCAAATAGGCACTGCCTGTTTACACGAGTGTGTGTAAACCACAGCCCTTCCCTGCTGCCTGTCCCAGCTAACTGCAGTGTGGCTTCCTCTTGTCTCTAAGCTCCTTCTCCCTCATAAGGATACGTGAGGTCATATTTAGGGTCCCCTTGACAGCTGGTGTAAGTAAGATCCTTAACTTTGTTATCTTTTGGCATGTAAGGTAATATTCACACGTTCCAGGGATGGGGACAGAGCAGTATCCACTTGGAGGATACTGTTCACCTTCCGTGGCCATGGTGCTGGGGTGATAGAGTAGGGTATTAAGAGCACAGGCAGGATGGTCCATTAGCTCATCTCTCATCTCCTCTCATTGACTCTGGGGCCTTGTCAACACCCAAGCATGAGAGGTCACCTCTCCCCGAGGAAGGCCTTTCTGGATGCTCTGGTGAAACTGAGACCATCTCGAGCAAGGGAAGTTGATCTCAGAGCCTGAGTCACAGAAGCCCAGAAGTAGCAAGTCTCAGAGATACAGGTACCCCAAAGAGGTGATGGCACCTGGGTGCCAGGCTCTGCTAGAGCGCTCCCAGACTGATGTTACCTGTTAGATATCTGTGTCTCTGTATAGAGTGTGACTTTCCTGAGGGCAATCTTGTAGCACAGGGATAGCGCCAGGCCTATAGTACTCAGAAAGCAATGGTGTGAGTATCTGGTCCTTGGATTATCTGGGGAAGTGGGTCCTGCCATCCTGTTTTTATAGGTAAGGACTCTTCCCTTGGGAAAGCTGAGAGTCCAGAGACAGTAGGACAGAGGCTTCAAATCAGAAGGGGTGGAGAAGGTAGTGTGGACACCTTTGCCAAATCCCAGACCAGCAGGTGGGGAGAAGTGCGGATCCCTCAAGAAACAGAGAAAGAAGCCAGGCTTGGTGGCTCACCCCTGTAATCCTAGCCCTCTGGGAGGCTGAAGTGGGTGGATTGCCTGAGCTCTGGGGTCAAGACTGCCTGAGCAAGAGCAAGACCCTGTCTCAAAAAGCTACCTGGGTGTTGTGGCTGGCACTTGGAGTCCCAACTACTTGGGAGGCTGAGGCAAGAGGATCACTTGAGTCCATGAGTTTGAGGTTGCTGTGAGCTATGACCCCATGGCACTCTACCAAAGGTGACAAAGCGAGAATCTGTCTCAAAAAAAAAAAAAAAAAAAAGAGAGAGTGAAAGAGAAAGAAGGGGAGGGAAGCTGTTGTTCCCAACAGAAGAGAAATGAAACAGGGAAAACTCTGGCTTGGAGTTTGGGGGCCCTGGAGTCCAGCCCCAGCTGTGCCTCCATCTGCTGTGTGATTCCAGGTATCTTAGCTGGGGCTGCCATAAAATGCCACAGCATGGATGGCTAAAACAGCAGACATCTATCTTCTCACAGTTCTGTCCTGGCTGACCTGAATCCTGGTAAGGGCTCTCTCTCTTCCTGGCTTGTGGACGGTCACCTTCTCACTGTGTCTGCACCTGGGCAATGGGGGGTGGGAGCTCGCTCTCTGTTAAAAGGGTACTAATCCCATCATGAGGGCCCCACCCTCATGGCTTCATTGAACCTCAATTACTTCCTTATAGGTCCTATCTCCAGATATAGTCTCCAAATACAAGGTTGGGGCTTTAACTCGTGAATTTAAGGAGACACAAACACACAGAAACTGGGCATGGTGGCAGCACAGAGAAGGTGCCATGGCTCAGAGCTGTCAGGTCTAAGCCGCACGGATGGCAGGTGGGTGAGGTAGAATTTGGATCCAAGTCTGTTGGATGCCAACACCCTGCCCTGTACTTCTGTATGGCACTGCCCCAGACATAGTCATCCATCCATTCATTCATTCATTCTTTTTTTTTTTTTAAGAGACAGAGTCTCACTCTATCTCCCTCGGTAGAGTGCCATGGCATCTCAGTTCACTGCAACCTCCAGCTCTTGGGCTTAGGCGATTTTCTTGCCTCAGCCTCTCGAGTAGCTGGGACTATAGGCACCTGCCACAACACCCGGCTATTTTTTGTTGTAGTTTGGCCTGGGACCAGGTTTGAACCTGCCACCCTCGGTATATGGGGCCGGCGCCCTACCCGCTGAGCCACAGGCGCTGCCGCATTCATTCATTCTTTCACTTAGACAACCCTCGGATCAAACCTTGATTCCAACCCCAGCATGAAAAGTTCTCACCCCAAAGAGGAGGGCAGCCATAGCCCTTCCCCACAACAATTCACCCCCTATCCTCCCTGTTGGAGTTCTCAGTCAGGGGATAGAGGAGAGGACAAACTTTACATGGGGGGGGAGCGGCACCTGTGGCTCAGTGAGTAGGGTGCTGGCCCCATATACTGAGGGTGGTGAGTTAGAACCTGCCCTGGCCAAACTGCAAAAAAAAAAAAAAAAGCCGGAGGTTGTGGTGGGCGCCTGTAGTCCCAGCTACTTGGGAAGCTGAGACAAGAGAATCACCTAAGCCCAAGAGCTGGAGGTTGCTGTGAGCTGTGACGCCACAGCACTCTACTGAGGGTGACAAAGTGAGACTCTGTCTCAAAAAAAAAAACTTTAAATGGGGACATGAGAGAAGCATGAGCAGAGAGGTTCTCAGAGGCCCAGGACAGACCTCACAGCCTGACAGGGGTAATTCTGACATCACCATCCCACTTTACAAATGAAGACATTTGAGGCACAGAGAGGATGAGTGGAGCTGGGATTTCAACTCAGGCAGTATTATTCTGCCATAAACCGTTCACACAGGGTGCATATGTGAACCTGATGCCAGCCTGAGACCTCAGGAGGTGGGGGGCTGAGTATTCCAGAACATTCACATGCAGCCTTTCTGAAACCACTAAGTCTGCAGGGTTACAAATTAGACCGATTATTATTATTTTTTTTTTTTTGGCAGCTTTTGGCCGGGGCCGGGTTATGAACCCGCCACCTCCAGTGGGGCCGGCACCCTACTCCTTGAGCCATAGGCGCCACCCATGAGACAGATTATTGAAGAGATAACTGGAATCCTCTCTAATTTATTAATTGTAAGAAAATATTTTCAAACATCTTTAAATACTTCATTAATGGTCACAGATTGAAGACAAGTCACACAAAATGTCCCCCAGCGAAGTTGAGCACTCCCTTGAACAGGGGGCAGCAGGCAGAGACGTGAGAGGGGCTCTGCTAATGCAAAGGCCTGGGGGGAGCTGGGCTGGGGTCTCTCCAGGCCCTCTGAGAAGGCACGTTGCTGAGGTTCTACAAAAGGAAAATTCAGCCCTCAGAAGTCAAAGACAGGGCTGATGGGCTGAGGGAGGAGCCAGAGTGCCCAGCTACTAAGCTTCGGTTGTCACAGGCAGCCTTAAGCAACAGTGTGGGGGGGGGGGGAGAGCAGGACCTCCCACCTCTAATAAGCAAGAAAGCTGCGTGGGGCTCCCAGAAGTATTCAACTGAAACCTATTCTCCAAGTGCCAATTCTGGGGTCATGGGTGCCCCAGCCCCATCCTGGCCTGGCGACTTACTGTCCCTGTCTGGGAGAAGAAAACAGCGACTGATTGTGGCTAGGCCCCAGGGGCCTGTGGGAGCCCAAAGGAGGCACCTGTCTCAGTCGGCGGTTCCCGGAAGGCTTCCTGGAGGAGGGGGTGCCTTAAGCGGGTCTTGAAGAGGGAAGGGATACTGCATGTTCCCGGCCACAGAAAAGCATGCGCACACGCCGAGAAGGAAGTGAGACGCATGGCGATTGGGCCTTTTGAGCAGCGGGACAGCAGGGGTGGGCCAGAGCCCCGGAGCCGCCCCCTCCTGCACCGCCGCGCCTCCCGCTCCCCTCGCGGTCCGGAGCCGCGCGCTGGTGCCGAGCGCCCCCTGGCGGCTCCAACTCTCACGGGCGGCTCCAACCCGCCCGGGTGGCGCTGGGAACGCGCCCACCCTGGAGCTGAACTATCCAAATTCTGTTAGAATCAGAAGATAAATATCGGCCGGGCACGGTGGCACACTCCTGTAATCCCAGCACTCTGGGAAGCCGAGGCGGGTGCATTGCCTGAGTTCACAGGTTTGAGACCAGCCTGAGCCAGAGTAAGACTCCCGCCTATAAAAGTAGCCGGGGCGTTGTGGCAGTGCCTGTAGTCCCACCTACCTGGGAGGCTGAGACAAGAGGATCACTTAGACCCATGAGTTTGAGGTTCCTGTGAGCTATGACGCCACAGCACTCTACCGAGGGCAACAAAGTGGGATTAGATAAAGAAAAAGAAATAAAAGATAAATATCGAGCTTTCAGGTGAAAGAAACTGTTTTAGCAAATAACATTGATAGATTTGCTTCATATGTACGCAGTCGTAAAATGATCTTCATTATTATTATATGTTACAATGGAGGCAGCGTCCCACTCCTTAGGCAAAAGTGCTCAGGGCCTTATGGAAGTCCACACCCTGCCAAATCTGCCCTGCCATCTCCAGGGTCCCATGAGGGCAACTGGTGAGTGCAGGATTGGAGGGCGGGGTCCCTCCTACCCCTGCTGGCAGCACCACCCTCCCCACCCCGTCTCTTCCCAGGCCGCAGGCAGATGGTAGACATCAAGTGCCTTTCTCCCTCAAATGATGCAACAAAAAGTCGTGAAGACCTACTATGTGGTTGGCATTGCTCTGGACACAAGGACTGGGCGGTGCGCAGGATAGGTGCTCATGGAGGTCACCAACAGAGGAGAGAAAGGGCCAGGCAAGAGAGTGGAGGGGGTGAAGGATGCAAGGGATGGCTGGGGTGGGGTGTGCACTGTGGTCTGGAAAGGCTTCCCGGAAGGGAGTCTCGAAGCTGGTACCTGGGGCAGGACACAGAGGGAAGCCTGTCTGGAGGGGCTGGAGAGAAGGGCTGTCCAGAGGATAAAGGGGAGAGTGCTGGAAGGGAGATGAGGTCAGCAAGGGACAGGAGTTGGAGCTAGGGGAGGCGGGTGGGGCCTGGGCTCTTCTGGGGGAGTGGCAGAGGACAGGGGCTTATATTAGCAGACTCCGCTGGTAGTGGTGGACCACAGGCTGGCTGGGAGAGTAGAAACAGGAAACCACAGTGGCCAGGCCCACATGCCCCTCCCTTCCATCACCCTGCCTGGGGGTCCCTCTCTCCTGGGCCACTCCACTTAATGCCATAGGTCTTCGTGCTCCTAGCCTTTTCTCCATGTGGCAGAGGGGAAGACCAAATCTGGACATCCCACCTCATTCCTTGGGGCTCAGAAGGAAGCAAGCCCAGGAGGGGTAGGTATAGTGGATCCTTCACTGTTTCTAACAGTGAGGAGTGGCCTTTGAACGTCCTGGAGACCAAAGCATAAAGGGAAATAGAATCTGTATTATTCATTCAATGAACAAGAATAGTGAGGAGTTGACAGTGAATCTGACTCTCCCAGAGTTCTGGAGTCTCAAACGTCCCCCAGAGAGAACTGGGTTGAACCACAATGGTGTAAAACTCTAGAGAAAGTCTGGGTCACAGGATGGAACCTGTTCATAGAGCATTTATTTATTTATTTATTTTTGAGACAGAGTTTCACTATGTCACCCTCAGTACAGTGCCATGGTGTCATAGCTCACAGCAATCTCAAACTCTTAGACTTGAGAGATTCTCTTGCCTCAGCCTCCCAAGTAGGTGGGAGTATAGGTGCCCGCCACAATGTCTGGCTATCTTTTTTAGAGACGGGGGTCTCGCTCTTGCTCAGGCTGGTGTCAAACTCCTGAGCTCAGGCAATCCGCCCACCTTGGCCTCCCAGAGTGCTAGGATTACAGGCATGAGCAGTTAGGGCAAGGGGGTAGGGCCTGAGCCACTGCTCCCAGCCATAGAGCCATTAAGAGTTCAAGTTTCCTGGCCGAGAGAGGTGGC
>CAUYQV010082299.1:0-19304 GCA_963574575.1 Galagoides demidoff
ATTCAAAAGGTTATGTATCTCTCCAAGGTTAGTTTAGGAATATGGAAGCAAAACATGCTCTTTACAGTTAATAATTACTAATGTTTTCCTAAACTACATAATCTTTTGAAAGCACATTAGGGATTTAAAAACAAATGTTAAAATAGCTGTAAATAGGCTGGATGGCTCATGCCTGTAATACTAGTCCTCTGGGAGGCCCAGGCAGGAAGATTATTTGAGACCAGCCTGAGAGCAAGAGTGAGACCCCCACCTGTACTAAAAATAAAAAAATTAGCTAAGTGTGGTGTTGTGCATCTTCCCAGCTACTCAGGTGGCTGAAGCAGGAGGATCACTTGAACACAGGAGTTAGAGGTTGCATAGCACTCTATGGTCATAGCACTCTAACCCAGCCACACTCAAAAAAGAAAAAGGCTGTAAGTAGCAGTTTATTTATTCTTCTACCTTTTAGATCCCACTTGTTAACTTATTTTTCAACATTGCTAAAAACATTCAGGTCATGATGTGGTAGCAAAACCTCACCTAAGCTGGAGTTCTTTGCACTAACTTCACTCCTACCCCCACCCAGTCAGATTAAAGCTGTTTGTTCCTCTCTGTTTTCTTACCCATATTCACTTAAGCCAGAAAATTGCTCGGAAAGTCTTCATTTTCCTTCCTCCATGTCTAATCTATCCCCTAGTTCAGTTGACTCTTTTTGGTAATTTCTCTTGAATCCATCCATGTCTCCTCCCTTGTCTAAACTCAAGTCATCATCCTGTAGCCTCCCAACTGTTCTCCCTGCCTTCTGAGGCCTACTCTCACTTAAAAGCTTCTGGTAGCTCTCACTTGCTCTAAGGATAAACATCTCAGGGTCTGGCTTATAAAGTTCTGTCTTCTGGGCTCACTGAGTTGCTCAGGCTGGTCTTGAACTCCCGCCCTCAAGTGAACCCTCCCTCCTAGGCCTCCCAAAGTGCTGAGATTATATAGCCTGAGCCACTAATTTTTTGTTCTTATTCAGTGCAATTTAGGTAATTTGAAAATACTAAGTTGTTACATTTCAAAAGTAGAACAATATTTCAGGGATTTTCTGACTTTGAATGTTGTTCCTATAGAACTTGGTTGCATACTTAAAAATGGAAGAACTTTGAAGAGTTGAAGGAGTCATTACTAATGTTATGTTTTGCCTAGGCTTCCTTCCTTCATTTATAATAATTACTGACTAAATAATAACATTTTATCAATACTCAAAACATAATACTTTGTCACTTTAAATTTGTCAAAGAATTGGGGGACACCAAAAGCATGACACATAAAGAACGAATTAATAAGTTGGATATTATTAAAATTAAAAGCTTCTACTCTTAAAAAATATGTCAAGAAAATGGAAATATAAATCACAGACTGGGAGCAAATATTTTCAAAATATGTCTCCATTCCAGTAAAGCGTTTGATTCAGAATATATAAAGAATTCTTACAACTCACTAAAAATATAAAAAAATATTTTAATGGGAAAAATGTTTGAACACTCAAGTCATATGGATAACAGATAACCACATGAAAAGATACTCAACATGATTAGTTATTAGGAAAATGCGAATTAAAACCACAACAAAATACCACCACACATGCACAGACTGCCTAAAATTAAAAGACTAGGACAGTACTACCATAATTGATAAAACATTCTTTTTTATTGTCAGAGTTTTGCCTTTACCAATAGATTCTTCTGTCCCAAGAACAGGATCTTCCTCTCTTTATTCAGGTCACCTTCTTTTTGTTGTCTAAGCATCATTATTAAATTGTTTTCATGTATGTTTTATACAGACTATGCTAATTTTATTCCTAGCTGTATACTCTTTGTGAGTCAGTCCTAAATTGGATCTTTTCTTTCATTATGTATTCTAACTAGTTATTTGGAAAGAACTTAATTTTATTTACTATATTGTTTATATAATTACCCTTTGAAATGTCTTATTTGTAGCAGTTTTTCAGTTGGTTACTTTGACCTTTCTAGATATTAAATTATATTATAGGTGAATAATGATCATTGGCTTCCTTATTTCTCTTGGTCATCAGGTACTGCTTCCAGAACAGTGCTGAGAGTGATGATAGTGACGCCCTCATCTTATTCCTGGTGTGAATAGAGATAATTTTATTTTGTCATTAAACATTATTTTTATGGTTTGGTTTTAAGTAGCCAGTTTCTGTGTGTATTAAGTAAGTGAATGCCAGTCTATTTCTACTTTTTAATGAGCAGTGGACTTTGAATTTTGTCAGATACTATTCCATAACCTGTAGAGATAATCTTAGAATTTTTTTTTATCCATTAATATCAGGAATTATATTGATTTTCTAAAATATTAAGTCATTCTTGCATATCTGACTGAATCCCACCTGATCAATTTGGTTTATTCTTTTTTTTTCTTTGAGGCAGTCTCACTAAGTTGCCCTGGATAGAGTGCTATGACGCCACAGCTCCTGGCAACCTCCAACTCCTGGGCTTAAGCAATTCTCTTGCCTCAGCCTCCCAAGTAGCCGGGACTACAGGCACCAGCCACAACGCCTGGCTGTTTTTTGGTTGTAGTTGTCATTATTTGGTGGGCCCGGGCTGGATTCCAACCCACCAGCTCTGGTGTATGTGGCTGGCCCCCTAGCTGCTTGAGCTACAGGCGCCAAGCCTGGTTTATTCTTTTAATATACCAGATTCTGTTAACATTTTTCATTTAGAGATTTTGGCTCATATTCATGTAATATGTCAATCTTCTTTTCCTGTATCTTTGTTAGAACTTGGCATCACTGTTAGGCTAGCTGTCTAAAAACAATATAGAAGCTTTCTGTATGCTCTGAACATTAAATAGTACAGATTGAGTATACTTTTTTTTTTTTTTTTTTTTTTGAGACTGAGTCTTACTATGTCACCCTTGGGAGAGTGTAGTGGTGTCAGAACTCACAGCAACCTCAAACTCTTGGGCTTAAGCGATTCTCTTGCCTCAGCCTCCCAAGTAGCTGGGACCACAAGCGCCTGCCACAATGCTTGGCTGTTTTGGGGTTGTAGTTGTCATTGTTGTTTGGCAGGCCTGGGCTGGGTTCAAACCGGCCAGCTCCAGTGAATGTGGCTGGCACGCTAGCTGCTGAGCAACAGGCACTAAGCCTTGTTTTATTTTTTACTGAGACAAAGTCTCAATATGTTGCCAAGGCTAGTCTTGAACTCCTGGGCTCAAGCAGTCCTCTCGCCTCAGCTTCCCAAATAGCTGAGATTACAGGCACACACTACCAAGCTCAGCTGAAGGTAATTTTATGCAATATTTTTAGTAAGTGTGTCTGTGCAACAAAGTCTGTGTCCATCGGATCATTTTGTTACCTTTCGTGGGCATGCTTTGGTTGGGAAATCTGGGTATTTGTGCAGCAGAAGAGAACCTTTTTTCACCTCAGGGACACTGAACAAACTGTGCATCTTCTGCATCTTGATTGAGGCCCATCACATGAGGTCAGGCGTGGAATTTTCTGCTTGTGGCATAATGTCAGTGTTGAGGAAGTTGCAGATTTTGGAGCATTTTGGATTTCAGATTTTCAGATTAGGGATGCTCCACCTGTATGGATGATACTTGTTCTCTAAACAGTCTTGAAAATACACCTGTGATATTGTCTGGGTCTGGTAATAAAAAATAGTTTTAAATCCTTTTCAAAATACAATTGTGTATCTCCTTTTCTTTGTCAAGTATATTGTAACTCTTCTAAAATTATTCATTTTATATAAATTCCAGGCAGATATTCTTATTACAGAGAGGAAGTGTCATATGTGATTTGTTTGTGCAGAATACTTTCCAGTTTTGAAAGAGATCCACTAATTTGGCTTCTACCTGCTTGTGATTTGTAAAGAATAGATCAATGAACTTTATTGATCATAAGCCTTTAATATACTATTCAAAGTGTGGAATATGGGAATGCTTTATTAATAAAGCATCTTTTCACAACTTTTACCAGTCAATATTTTTGTTTAAACTAAAGCCTAAAACAGGTTGTATATCTCTTACCTGAAATGCACATAGGGGCCAGAAGTGTTTTGGATATCAGATATTTTAGATTTGGGAATATTTGCATTATACTTGCTGGTTTAGCATCCCTAATCCAAAATGTTCCAATGAGAATTTTCTTGGGGATGGACAAACTTTTTCTTTCTGGAAAAGGCTAACAGTAAATATTATAGGCTTGCAGGCCACTAAATTCTCTGTCATATATTTTTGATTTTGTTTACAACCCTTCAAAAATATAAAAACCATTCTTAACTCATAGGTCATATAAAAACATGCCCAGGGGTCTGTAGCTTGCAGATCCTTGCACACATATTGTTATCATTCTGATGGATAAATCATTGTTGTCCCCATATAGTCTTATTTGTATTTCTCTTATCAGTAAGGTTGAGTGTATCCAGAATCATTTGTATTCCCTTTTCTGTGACTATTCATATTTTTTGTCCAGTTTCCTATTTTGATGTTATTTATAGAACTCGTTATGTAGAGAAATTATCTCTTATCTGTGAAATGAGTTGTAAATATTTTACCCCTTTTTATCTTTGATTTTTTTACTTGTAGAAGATTTTGTCATACAGAAGTTAGTTTGTTTTTTTAGTTGACAAAAGTATCTGCATATTTATGGAGTATATACTGATGTTGTGATATGTATAATATACGGTAATCAAAATTAAAAATATAGATTGCTCCACAAACGTGGATGTCATCCTTATATAGGGGCTGTGCTAATCTTCTCTGTATCATTCCAATTTTAGTGTTTATGCTACCAAAGTGAGTCAGAAATTTTTTTTTTAAGTAATAAAATTTATCAGAGATATTTTATGACGTAGGTTTTAAGTAACAGTTTTAGGCCTTCCCTGCTCTTAAGGTTATAAAATAATTCTTTTGTGCCTTTGTAGTTTTATTTTGTTATTTAAATTTTTGGTCCACTTAGACTTTATTGGTGTAAGTAAGGAACATAGATGCAACTTTATTTTCTTCCAGGTGGCTCATCAGTTGTCCTCACATCACATATTCTATCTTCCCCCCACTTTCCATTTGGAGTGCCACCTTTATTACACATTGTATATTACTGTGTGTATGTGGACTTATTTTCATATATTCTGTTCTATTGATCTATCTAGACAGGCTTGCTTTTGAATTCCAACTCCCTTACCAGTCTATCTGTGTGATTGTTTTTATTTGACACAATCAAACACAGAAGCAACCCATCTGTCTTCATCCCACACCTGTACCCCTGCCCCTGTTACGCACTGGGTCCCACTCCCCCTGTCTGCTCTAGGACATGGCTCTTCGAGTCACCATGTTTTCTATATCACTAACTCCCACCTCTTTGGGATGCTTACCTAAATGGTATTTTTAAAGTAACCAAACAGAAAGCCTTGTTCCTAAGAGCCCCTTACAGTTATCCCATCTCTCCATTTCTGTACTTTCTGTTTCTCCTCAACCCACCCCCTTCTTACTTCAGTTGGTGAAATGACTCTTCCCAATGTTACCAGCAACTTCCAACTTGGTAAGTCTAGTAATCAGTTCTCTTTTTGTCTCTCTCTCTCTTTTTTTTTTTTTTTTGTTTTGGAGACAGAGTCTCACTTTGTCACCCTCGGTAGAGTGCTGTGTTGTCACAGCTCACGGCAACTCCAACTCTTGGGCTTAAGCAATTCTCTTGCCTCAGCCCCCCATGTAAGTGGGACTACAGGCACCTGCCACAACACCTGGCTATTTTTTTATTGGAATTGTCATTGTTTGGCAGACCTGGACTGGGTTTGAACCTGGGAGTCCCAGTGTATGTGGCCAGCACCCTAGCCGCTGAGCCACAGGTGCCAAGCCCTCTTTTTATCTCTTATCTCATATCACCTCTCAGTCTCTCAGCAGGATTTGAGCTAAGCAGCTTCAGTGAGTGCAATCACTGGATTTCCTCCTACTGAACCAGCCTGTTGAGTTGTCTCAGGGCTCTTCCTCTGCTGCTTTCCCGTCTCCATCTCCATCTCATCCCTAAGAGAGCCCCTTTGGCTTTATGACTTTAAGTACCACTTGTAACTCACCTTGCAAATTTTTGTCTCTATCTCTATCCTAACCATTAAACTCCAGACTAGAACTTCCAGTTTCCTATTCAGTAACTACAATTGGCTGTCTAATACACGAGCAGAGCTTGGGATTTCTTTCCCAGGCCTCTTTCTTCCTAAGCTTTCTCCCTTTCAGGTAGTAGTGTTAGGTCCACGTGGAGGTTCCCTGGTCTCCTAGTGTCAAGACTAAGTACTATTACTGAGTCGAGCCAGTGACCAGCGATACAAACCCAAAGCATTCCACATAGCTTACTGCAGGGAAAAGAAAAAGAAGCTACAAAAAGTAGAAGTGAAGAAGAAAGCAACACAAATTGAAAAATTGTGAGGCACAGGTTAGTCTCCACATGTGGAGAAAGAACTGGAGTCTGAGCACACACTGCCTTTTATAAGCCCCTAGTTTGTCCCGCCTTTCTCCTGGCAGGATTGGTTGTTGTTTCCTGCCCTTTAGAATGATTGATGGGTGGGCATTGTGTGATAGATTACATCACAGGTTATAAAACGGTGGTTGTATAACAATTTATTCTTCTACGCCTGTGTCTTCCCTAGAATCCTCCTTGAAGCTCCAACTTTGCTAATTCTATGATAATGAACTCTAGGTCAGTTAAAAGTCACTAGGAACTTTGTACTATGTATATTCCTACCAGGGAATAGTTCTAGCTGCAGTTTGGTTCTCACTCTCTGCCCTTGGCCACCTCCTTGCCACCTGTCAACCCTCCACCAGACTTACCACACATTCAAATATTTAGGCCAAAAACTTATAAGTTACTCTTGTTTTCTCCCATCCAGTCAATCAGTAAGTCCCGTCAACTGTTTCTCCAAGGTGTATCCTAAATAGCATAGTGATTAGAAAGAGAGCCAGGTTGCCTCAGTTGGAATTCTGGCTTAGCCTTGAGCAACTTGGCATCTGTGACCCAGATTCCTCATCTGCTAAATGAAGTTAAATAGTTGTGAAGTTAAAATACCTCATAGAATTGTTAATATATGAAATGTAATAGTTAACCAAATTAGTATGTACAAAGTACTTAGGACAGTGCCTGACAGTGAGTGGTAAGTTGTTGTCCAGTGTAGATGGTGCTAGTAGTTACGCTGGAACTAGTGTTATTACCATTTCTGCTGCTCCTCTCTTGGATGGACCACTGTACTTAAACTCCTGCACTTCTGCTGTCCCTTCTCCACATCCTACCCAGGATCATCCTTTTAATTACAAATTACAATACTGTCCTGCTTTAAAGCTCTCCAGAGGCTTCCCATTGCAATTCTAATAAAATCCAAACAGCTGAGGTAAGGGCTTATCTACAACTTGGACTTTAGCTAACAAGTGCAAACAATGTAACCTACTTGTTTATACCCTAATATTAATTTGAAATTAAAAAAAAAATCCAAACAGCTTTCCATGTGGTTAAGGCTTTTTTTTTTTTTTTTTTTGCTTTAGCCTATCTCTCAATCTCACGTTATGTTCCTCTCATCACTCTCTAGATCAGGGGTCCTCAAACTTTTTAA
The DNA here is from genome assembly GCA_963574575.1 of Galagoides demidoff. NCBI lineage: Eukaryota > Metazoa > Chordata > Mammalia > Primates > Galagidae > Galagoides > Galagoides demidoff. The sequence goes on from CAUYQV010082299.1 coordinate 7,572, forward strand.
ACAGGGGGCCAGTTCACTGTCCCTCAGACTGTTGGAGGGCCGGACTGTGGGCCCCGGGACAAGTCGGCTGCTAACCAGGACAGGCAGCAACGGCAAAGCACCTAGGCAGGCCACGTGTGGCCCACGGGCCGTAGTTTGAGGACGCCTGGTCTAGATGCTGTGGTTTCACCGAGTCTGCCACATGTCATGTGTTGGAAACTTACTCCCCAAATTCATATGTTGATTGGAGGTGGGACCTTTGGGAGGTAATCAGGATTAGATAGCATCATCAGAGTGTGGCCCCTGGTGGGAAGAGGAAGAGAGACCTGAGCCAGTGCACTCTTGCCCTCTCACCATGTTGTGCCTTCCGCCAGAAGCTGAGTAGGTGCTGGCACTGTGCTCTTGGACTTCCTAGTCTCAGATACTCTGTAACAGCAACAGAAACTGGGACACCAGGCTTCATCCACTCTGGTCTCCTCTAGTCCCTCGAACCTCCTGACCCTCTCTGGTCTTCAGGGAATACACTTGGTACCCCTGTGTCTGCAGCACTCTTCCTTCAAAACCGATTGGTTCCTTCCTAATACTCAGGTTTTGTCTTACATTTCACCTCTGCGGAAGTCTCCCATGACCAGCTATGTAGTAGCCCCTCTCCCCATTCTTTATCCCATTGCCCCCTTATTTTCTTAATTGCACTTAGCACCAACGGGATTTTCTTTCTTATGTAAGCTTGTCTCAAGTTCCAAGTGGACAGCAGCTTTGGCTTGTTTGCCATTCAAAACAACATTTAGACCAGAGTTCAGGAGCTAAGTTGGTGGAGTGCCAAGTTTTTTTTTTTTATTTTTATTTATTTATTTATTTATTTTCATTGAATGGTAACTATGTACATTAATGCATTTCTGGGGTACAGTGTGGGGTTTTCACATGAAGTGCCAAGTTTTTTTGAATGGGGTGTGGGAAATGTTTCTTTGATGAGAGCCTCTTTTCCTGGATAGCCTCTCACTAGTCTGAAACGTGCAGCTCATAGTTATTAGGGAATGTTTGCACTTTGGAGAAATGTCTTCAGGAATCCCTGCCTTTTTTATTTCTGAGTCACAGACTATACTTTAAATTGTTCTGTGAGGAAAAGTATTTTAACCCAGTTGGAGTACCTGCTAAATGTTCTGCTTGGAAAAAAATACACACAGCTCTTAAAGTATTAATTGATGTGGTAATACCTTGGGTTCATGTGATATTTACTATTTTAAAAATAGTTATATGGCTGTGAAACGATTATAGGTGTTCATAAGTGAGGATTTTAACAGAAAGAAGTAATTTCCTGATTTACTTAAAAACACCAACAACAGCATCCTTCGTAAACTGGCTTAGACTTGCTATCTTTTGGACTTTAGTTTATTTCAAGTACATTACAGTTCTCACCGTTTTTGAGGCTTGTTCTTGATACCCAGATAAAAGAGGTGCTCAGTTCTTAGTGAGTTGAACTGGAACTTTTAGCTTATACGTGTACATTTTTTGCCAAATTCTTCACATTTCAAACTGCTTCTGCTAAAATGTTTTTATAATGTAATGATCAGAATGGCATCAGAAATTTCATGTGCAGTGTGACCTCAATTATGTAAACATAGTTTGAAAGCAATCTAAAAGAAAACCGGGCCTTCTCCATGCTGAACGCAAAAACATAGCAAGCAGATGCGTGTTCTGAGGAAAACGGAGGCACACTAGATCCAAGGATTTAAGTTAGTTTGGCCATCTACTCCAACAAACAGATGTTCTGGTAATACCATAGTTGGGGTGCACAGTGTTGGATTCCATTTATAATTCTACCAACTTTGGGGATGAGATTTCTTCTTTTATAAAATAGTAAGCCTTTCAATGAGGTCCTTAATATAAGGCATGGTATAGTAAAGGTTCTAGCAATCTTTTTTTGGTAACTTGTTTCTTTGAAATTAGAAGTAATATGTCTGTACTTAACTGTTGACACAAATGAATGTGAAACAAAGAGATCCTTTAGCCTGTTTTCATAATCTTTGTGGGTATATTTCAGTACAGTCGGTACTCCATTATTGTCAGCATATGGTTGGATGGGGAAATTTTTACTTTTGGTCATAGCTTATTACTGAAACTTGGCTATTATAGAGAAATACCCTTGAGTCATAGGCTCATTTTATTGCCAGGATATTCTCTGATAAGTGGTTCTTCCCCAAAGTGATATATACTTCATTTGTCATCTATTTTAAATCACTACAGAATAAAAACTAGTATCTTGAAGTCTGAGAACGTATCTCTTTCCTACACTAGAATTCTGAAGAATGTACTGAACATTACTTATCCTTTCCTTCTCTTAGATTCTTCTTCATCCTTTGGTGAAAACTCTTGTGACACAAGATGGCCACAAATAAGCCCAAGGGTCAGAATTCTTTGGCCTTGCACAAAGTCATCATGGTGGGCAGTGGTGGTGTGGGCAAGTCTGCTCTGACTCTGCAGTTCATGTATGATGAGGTAAGTGCGAGTTTTATAATGCATGTCAAAGTTTGGGTTTTCAGAGTATTTTGCTAGCCTAGCTTTGTTGCTATTTTGGATGGACTGTTTGACTCCTTGCTGCTAATTTTCTTTTAGGCTCAGAGCTAACATCTGTGTATAACTTGATTTTACAAGTCAAGAACTCAAGATTCTTAAAAACCTCATGCTTTAAAAACAAAGCAAAATTGAAAGTAATAACTGTTTTTTGAGTAATCTAACTGTAGCTTTTTTATAGTTAGTGTTTTAATGGAGATTCCCACCTTTAACTAATAGACTGGTAGATACAGTACTTAATTGAGCCTTAAGGGTAACATGTATAAAGTGTTTTTTAATAACCTCAGTTTAAAAAACCATGTATTATGTATTTGGCCTGGCACTATGTTCACCATTAGACAGGTAAGGGCTATGTCACTAAATTTAAAATTACTAGGCAGGTTACAGATTTTACATGCATTTATATCAGACATTTTCATTCCAAAGTTAAGGTCATAGCCTATATGCAGCAATATATTCTTTCTCTAGAGGACTATTGTCAAGTCTTAGATGGAGAGCCAGTTTGAGTATTAATCTGCAGTTCTTCCTCCCAGCAGAAGCCAGGTTTTATAGTTACAGAGGGTGCTTTCAAACTATGTGTGTGAATATACACACATGCTAACAGTGTTATCAAAAGGTTTATCAAGGTATATCAAAGTAGGATTTAATAGAGTTGTTAAGATTGGGAATGTAAAGTGGTTTAATTGTACTATTTTTAAAAAACATTTTATTTTTTATTTTATTTTATTTTTTTTTAGACAGAGCCTCAAGCTATCCCCCTGTGTAGAGTGCTATGGCATCCAGCTCACAGCAACCTCCAACTCCTGGGCTCAAGCGAGTCTCCTGCCTCTGCCTCCCAAGTAACTGGGACCACAGGCACCCGCCGCAATGCCAGGCTATTTTTTTGGTTGCAGCCATCATTGTTGTTTGGAGGGCCCAGGCTGGATTCGAACCCGCCACCTTAGGTGTATGTGGCTGGCACCTTAGCCACTTGAGCCACAGGCACTGAGCCTATTTTTTATTTTTTTGCCATTTTTGGTCAGGGCTGGGTTTGAACCTGCCACTTCAGCATATGGGATTGGCGCCCCACTCTTTGGAACCACAGGCGCCACCCTAATTGTACTATTTTAAAGATCAAAAGTTTTAAGGAGAAATTTCAAATTTGACTTTCTGCAGAGTAATATAAAGCACTTTATTGACATGGTTTGTTTCAGAAAAAGAAAAGATTTAACATTACATTCATTGCTTACCTAAATATTGACTCGTAAGTTATTTCTGCAGTTCTCACAGGAGAATTTGTATTTAGAGTCACATAGAAATGATGTTCTTATAAATTTGACAAAATATATGTGTAAACACCACAGGTACAGTGTTTTAAGGAAGAAAAGTACAGTTTCCAGGCTGTAAACAGCTCAGAGGTAATAGCTCAGTTGTCTAAAATGAACATTTAAATTAGGCTCCGTGCCTATGGCTCAAGTGGCTAAAGTGCCAGCCATGTACACCCAAGGTGGCAGGTTCGAATCCAGCCCGGGCCTGCCAAGCAACAATGATGGCTGCAACCAAAAAATAGCCAGGCGTTGTGGTGGGCACCTGTGGTCCCAGCTACTTGGGAGGCTGAGGCAGGAGACTCTCTTGAGCCCAGGAGTTGGAGGTTGCTGTGAGCTTTGATGCCACAGCACTCTACCCAGGGGGACAGCTTGAGGCTCTGTCTCAAAAAAAAAAAAAAAAAAGAAAGAAAGAAAGAAAATTTAAATTAATATCATGTTTACAACTGGAGGACACTGAGTACAGAACTTCTTTATACTATTTTGGCAGCTTCACATGAATCTATAATTTTTTCAAAATAAGAAGTTTTGAAAGTTAACAATAGTGATTTAGGCCAGGTGCAGTAACTCATGCCTAGAATCCTAGCACTCTGGGGGGCTGGTGATTACCTGAGCTCACAGGTTCAAGACTGGCCTGAGCCAAGAGCAAGACCCCCATCTCTTAAAAATAGCTGGGCATTGTGGTGGGTACCTGTAGTCCCAGCTACTCAGGAGGCTGAGACAAGAGAATCACTTGAGCCCAAGAATTTGAGGTTGCTATGAGCTGTGACTCCACTGCACTCTACCCAGGGTGACAAGGAAGACTTTGTCTCAAAAAAAAAAAAAAAAAAAAGTGATTTAAAAATGGATGTTTTCCCTCTTCTAGTTTGTGGAGGACTACGAGCCTACCAAAGCAGACAGCTATCGGAAGAAGGTGGTCCTGGATGGGGAGGAAGTTCAGATTGATATCTTAGATACAGCTGGGCAGGAGGACTATGCTGCAATTAGAGACAACTACTTCCGAAGTGGGGAGGGCTTCCTCTGTGTCTTCTCCATTACAGAAATGGAGTCCTTTGCTGCCACAGCTGACTTCAGGTATGTCCAGGAGTAATGTCATTGTGTCTAACATACCACACAACAGTGTCTTTCCCAGTTGCAAAAGGTTCTCACTTGTTAATTTTTTACTGTCTTATTGTGTTTATTCCCTTCTTGATATCAGTATATGACTACTCACATATAGTACATATGTAGTCATATAGTACACCCTGGTGCAGGCTGTACTAGAGCTTGAGCTTGTGACAGCCGCAAATACCAAAAGTCTCTCTGCATTACTGAAGTATTTCTCTTCAGAGCAAACTACTGCTGCTGCCATAATAGTTAATAATTAATCACATAATGGAGCTCTCCCAGGTTTACCAGGTTTCTGTGCTGGTCGCTAACTTCTTAGCACCTGTGTCGTCTCAGCAGGTACATTGCCATCCTCCTTCAGTCACAGATGCCTTGGCAGCACGGACTGAAGTTTATTAGACTGGCACACTACTTTGTGCTATATAACATTTTTAAAATCTCATTTGCTATTTGCTTAATCAAAATCTGGCATCTACTTGGTTTTGAAGGAAGTGGTCTTGATGAAGGGGAAAGGGGCTGTACTCTCTGTATCTAAGAGAAATTTGGCCTTAAGTTCTTTTTTTTTTTTTTGTAGAGACAGAGTCTCACATTACTGCCCTCGATAGAGTGCCGTGGCATCACACAGCTCATAGCAACCTCTTAACTCCTGGGCTTAAGCGATTCTCTTGCCTCAGCCTCCCAAATAGCTGGGACTAGAGGCGCCCGCCACAATGCTGGCTATTTTTTTGTTGCAGTTTGGCCGGGGCCAGGTTTGAACCCGCCAACCTCAGTATATAGAGCTGGTGCCCTACCCACTGAGTCACAGGTACTGCCCATGACATAAAGTTCTTGAATAGTTGTGCAAATGTCACATACATAAATCAAAGATGGTCTTCATATAATACATATTTTTATCTCTGTGTCTATAAGACATACTAGCCAACAGCAAGTTAGTTGACAAAGTAGGAGACCTGGGCAGTGGTCATTACAGAGGATCCAGAAAGGGGAAGAAACCTTCATGAAATAGATGAGCCTGAAGAAAAGAAGATTTCCACAGATGAGGAATGAGGACATTCTGTGTAGTTGAGAAAAAACTAAACCAAGGCTTATACAGAGCATTCCTTGTTATGGATACTTAAAAGTCTCAAGAACTTTAAGTATTCTAAGAGAACATTCTTTGTGAGGGGTTAAGGACCAAAAATGAGAGATTATTGTAGATGAGAACGAAAAGAATCAGAGTCCAGATTCTCTGTGGGCAAAGTGGCCTTTGTTCCCACGTGGGCTAAGGTGGATGGGAATATAAAAGTTCTGAGGGGGAGGGATTGGCACCTTCCTTCCTTCCTGGACAGGACGTTCTCTTTGGGCAGGTCCTTACATTTGTCCCTATCACTTTGTAAAAAGCATTCACTAAGAGACTTTAAAAATATAGATTTATTTGTAAAATGAAGTTTGTTGGTTTCCGTAAGGAAGGAATTCCCTTTCTAATGTAAAGAGAAACAGATCCTAGTAACTTGTAATCCTGGCAGATGAGTTGAAAGTTGTATTAGTGGCAGTGCTTATTCATTCAGCAGACATTTGAGTGCCTATAACATACCAGTTCCTGTTCTGGGTAATGGAATAAATGTTATCACCATTGTCACCAAAACCAAAGTAATATCTCAAGAGAGTAAAGTATTTTCATCCCATGAGAGAATCTTAGGTGATTCTTGTTACAGAAAATAAGGATGATTCATTACTCCTCCAATGTGTTACCCTTCCTATAAATAAAAATGGCCCTAGTGACTCACCGGAAACAGGAAAGGCATTTGGAGAAAGTCCAAGTAGTTACAGTAGACATTCCACCTATTCTACCCTGTAAGCGTAACATAAATGTCAGTTCCTCCTCTTGGCCTTCCTGCTCATTGCTATTGTTAAAGCAGAATTCATTGCTTCCTCATCTGTACATGTGATGTACTTGCTGCAGCTCCAGTATCACCTTTAATACACTCATGCTGAGCTTGATTTATGTGTGTTTTTCCCGAAAAGGTAAAAGCTCTTGTGAGAGCAGGACCTATTTCTTGCCAGTCTCAGTATCCCTAGTACCTGGCTCAGTTGTACATGTAACATATAATAACGTGTTTCCTAAACATTTGCTTTGATTTGAAAACTATTACCTTTTTGTCACCACTAGTCTCTAATGTTACATTTAAACAGAACAGCAAGCAAATGTGTATGAATGTAATAGACATAGCATTACCGTTCTCTGACATCCAGGAAACCAGCTAATAAAACTAACCTATTAACTTTAAAGAATATTGTCCTCTCACCTCTGAACCCAGTAGGTCAGGTTTTCTAAGGCCACGTTTCAGCAGCATCAATCACACTATAATTTCAATATTGTTTTCCTACTGTGCCTGATTCAGAGTAGCTTAGTGGGTATTCATTATGAAATAAATAGTTGGGGCTCGGCGCCTGTGGCTCAAGTGGCTAAGGCGCCAGCCACATACACCTAAGGTGGCGAGTTCGAATCCAGCCCGGGCCCACCAAACAACAATAATGGCTGCAACCAAAAAATAGCCGGGTGTTGTGGCGGGCGCCTATGATCCCAGCTGCTTGGGAGGCTGAGGCAGGAGACTCGCTTGAGCCCAGGAGTTGGAGGTTGTTGTGAGCTTTGATGCCACAGCACTCTACCCAGGGGGACAGCTTGAGGCTCTGTCTCAAAAAAAAAAAAAGAAAAAGAAATAAATAGTTGGCCATATTTCTACAAATGACCAGAGGTGCTAAAGTCACAAACACCTGAGTCAGTCTCACCCTTCTGGTGGTTAGTGAGACTGAGTGGCAGTTCAAGCAAATTTATTTTTACCATCCCTGGAAAAAAAAATTATGATTGGCTAAAATCCTCTTCACAAGTACATAATAAATTTCATAGTAATAATGGTGTTGACATCCATTTTGCAAGAAATTATGTCAGTGATAGGAACATCATAGCACTGTGTATTGCTATGCAGCGTCATACATTCACCCCGGAGAGCATACTTGTTTAACATCTGTACAGACTTGCAAAGGATAAAAGTGACTTTCTGCATGCCCCATAGTCTGTTCATGTTAGGAAAACAACATTCAGGTGCAAAGAACTTCTGCAAGAGATGAATCTGTTGGAATGTTAGTAATCAGGTGAGTTAAATAATCAAGTGAATAATAAAAGTGACACTGCCTAATACTCATACAGCACTCACCGTGCGCCAGACTCTGCTCTAAGCATTAACATAGGAAGTTCATTCATCAAAAAAAACTATGAGGTGCATATTACTGTGTTTCAAAGAACTAAGATGTATGTTTTTGTACATTTTATTGTCTCAAAATCAGGGCTGTGTCTTAAGTTTAGCATCATAGACTTATAATCAGCAGCAACTTTTCTTGGTAGTAGATGAAATAATTTTTATGATTAATGACTTCATAAATTTGATCTCTTTAACAAAGGGGAAGCAACTTGCCCCAAGTCCAGCAGTCAGGGCTAGTAGGAGCTTTGCCTCCACCTCCTTGTGCTCCATGGGGAGGCTTTACGGGCTCATCTTAATGGTGATTCTCTTATAACATACAGCCACCACTTGTTTTTGAAATGTAATGCATTATGTTTCTTATTTAAAATATAGCTGTTTTCTCTACTATTTATTTTAACTGTATAAAGCATTTTTACATAGGGCATTGTTTTAAAATCATACAGTTAAAGCATTCTGTGACATTGTATTATAGTATCACTCATTTTGTTAGGATCAGTTCCAATTCTCAGCTGAAACAACTAACTTAAAAAATTTTTTTTTTAGTAAGGTAGAATTGTCAACACTTTCTTCTACCTTTTTTTTTTAACCTCATGTTATCCCACAGGTTTGATCTAACCCTTATATATACATAATAAATAACTTTTCCCTCTACCACTTTGTAACTTTACCGTGCAAGGAAATATCATACAACTTGGAGAAACTCACCCTGATGTATCCATACCATATCAGAGGTGGGTGTCTCTTGTGGTGAAGAGCTGTTGGAAACTAAACCTCTTAAACAGGGTTTATGCCCTTAGATACCACATTCTGGGGAGCCTCTGTAGTACTTAAAGGCTAGCATGTGCTCTGCTGTTAGATTCCTCAGGTTCAAACTCTAGTTCTATTCAATGTAACTCTGAGTTAATAATTCTCTGTGTCTCAGTTTTCTTATCTGTAGAATAGTGGTACTTAGGCTTTATAGGTTTGAGGTGAGGATTAAATGAGATAATGAGTGAGAAATATTGAAAACAATGCTTCGCACATTATGAGCATTTAGTAAAGTGTTAATAGTAGTGGGGGGAAGTAAACAATTCAAGAAACATTGTCTTAGAAGCACAAAATAAACTAATCTGAAAGTAAGCCATGATGAGGATTTTTTACCCAGTCTTTCAGGCATCATTATAAAATGTCTGCTTAATCAAGTGTACTTTGCCAATCTGCCATTCTATAATCTCTTTAATTTTCTTATTTTTAGTCTAAAATATAATCAGGGTCAGGCATGGTGTCTCATACTTATCCTAGAACTCTGGGAGGCCAAGCTAGGAAGGTTGCTTGAGCACAGGAGTTTAAGACCAGCCTGAGGGAGACTCTGTCTCTACTAAAAATAGAAAAATTAGCTAGTTGTGGTGGTGGGTGCCTGTAGTCTCAGTTACTGGCCAGGCTGAGACAGGAGACTCTCTTGAACCCAGGAGTTTGAGGTTGCTGTGAGTTAGACTGATGCCATGGCACTCTAGCATGGTCAACAGAGTGAGACTTCTGTTCCCCCCTCCAAAAAAAAAAAAATAATAATTTAAATAAATAAATAAAACACAGTTGGTTCCAGGATCCTCTGTGGATATCCAAATCTGTAGGTTATTAAGTCCATTATATGAAATGTCATAATATTTACATATAATCTATACACATCCTCACATCCTCCCATATACTTTTTTTTTTTTTTTGAGACAGTGCCTCAAGCTGTCACCCTCGGTAGAGTGCCATGGCATCATAGCTCATAGCAACCTCTAACTCCTGGGCTTAAGCAATTCTTTTGCCTCAGCCTCTCAAGTAGCTGGTTCTACAGGTGCCTACCATAAGGCCCAGCTATTTTTTTTTTTTTGGTTGTAGTTATCATTGTTGTTTGGCAGGCCCGGGCTAGATTCAAACCCACCAGCTCTGGTGTGTGTGGCTGGCGCTTTAGCCGCTTGAGCTACAGGCACCAAGCCCTCCCATATACTTTAAATCAACTCTAGATTACCCGTAATACCTAATACAAAATGTTATGTAAATGAGGAGTTGTTTTTATTTTTCATTGTATTGACTTTTTCCCCAAATATTCTTAGTCTACAGCAGTTGTTTGAATCCACTGATGCAGAGGACTAACCATGCTTATGTTAATTCTTTCTTTCTTTCTTTTTTTTTTCTGAGACAGAATCTTGAGCTGTTGCCCTGGGTAGAGTGCCGTGGCGTAATAGCACACAGCAACTTCCAATTCTTGGGCTCAAGCGATCCTCTTGCCTCAGTTTTTCTATTTTTAGTAGAGACAAGGTCTCACTTTTGCTCAGGCTAGTCTTGAACTTATAAGCTCAAGCGATCCACTGGCCTCAGCCTCCCAGAATGCTGGGATTGCAGGCATGAGCCACTGCACCGGGCCGTGCTTGTATTCTTTTGTATTCTTATTGTTTCAGCAGCTCTTAACAATTTCAAAGGGAAGATACCTGTCAGATAGCAAGCTAGTGAATCTAAATCTTACAGATTTCCTTTTGTCTATTGATTTTATAAGAAAACATCTTCCTCTAGTAGATTAACAATAAAAAGATAGCTAAACTATACGTGGTATATTTGCTGTTTTCCAAAACAGTTATAAGCAGTTTACATTTAATCCTCATAGCAGCCATTGTTGGCCTGTTTTATAGCTGAGGAAACTGAGTCCAAAAGTGCTTTGCTCAGAGTCACATACTAGGAAGGGCAAAGCCATGATACTTTTAAAATTGTTGACACCTTCACAGTATATTACTTATCTCTAAATGCAAAACTTACGCTCAAAAACTGACTTCTATTTCTGGCATGTTGTGGAGCTTTGGAAACATTTCATGGGACCCTTGGTAAGATGTCATTAGAATAGCACTCTCTACTTCTGTGGTCTTTCTCCCTAAAACCCTTAACCCAAGTTTAATCAGAAAAGCATCCGCCAAATCCCAGTTGAAAGACATTCCACAAATTACCTGTCCAGCGCTCCTCAAAGCTGTCAGGGTCATCAAAAACGAGGAAAGTGTAAGAACCATCACAGCCAAGTAAAGTCCAAAGAGACATTATGAAACTAAATATGTGGGATCCTGGAATAGAAAAGGAGGCCAGGCAAAAACTAAGGATGTCTGAATAAAGTTTGCATACTGGTTAATTATGTATCAATATTGGTTCATTAATTGTGATAGATGTATTGCACTAAGATGTTTAGGGGAAACTGGGTGTAAAGGAAATGGAAACTCTTGGTACTATCTTCACAACTTTCCCATAACTCTAAAACCATTGTAAAATAAAGAATTTATTTTTTTTTTTACAGAAAAGAAAATAGTGACTAATTCTCACATAAATTGGATTTAATTTTGACCAAAGTGCATTACTTAAACATTAATTTTTAATTCAACTTGTTAATATGTTGTTTAGGATATTGCATCCTCATTTATAAGTGAAATATGTTTGTAATTTCCCCCTTTATAAGAATATATTTTCTCTGATTTTAATATCAGGTATATCCAGATCAAGTAGAATGATTTTTGAAGTATTTCTTTTTC
>CAUYQV010082302.1:0-68784 GCA_963574575.1 Galagoides demidoff
TTGTGCAAACCTTTTAATGATAATAATAAAATAAATTTGGATTTTAGGTGTATAATCCCCAGATAAAAATATTTACTGTGTAGTGCAAAACCTTGGGTACTCATTGGTTGCAGGGGCTGTCCTGTGCTTCTACCCAGGAGATGCAAGTAGCATCTTTCTCCTACCAACTGTGACAATCAAAAATGTTTCCAGATGTTGCCAAATATCACCTGGGTATAAAAATAGCCCTTAGTGAGGACTGTAGCACTAAACCCCTCTGTGGCTCAGTTTCCCACCCTCTGGAATATAAATCTTTTCACCTATATAGAGGATCTTTTTTTTTTTTTTCAGCTGGCGCTGGGTTTGAACCTGTCACCTCTGGCATATGGGGCTGGTGCCCTACCCTTTTAACCCACAGGCGCCGCCCCATATAGAAGATCTTAACACATTTAAAACCTGCTGATTTTCGTTCTGCTGGAGCTAATGTGGCTGCAGCATCCTATAGGAAGAGCCTCAGCCCATCCACATCAGATCATGGTCCTGATTTCACTGTTAACTTATTATATGACCCAGGATAAATCCCCAATCTCTCCCGGCCTCACATCGTCATCTTTAAAATGAAATTTTGTCTCTGTACTCAAACCACATTTGTTATTCCCAGTGGCATCAAGAATATCCTTTTATTCTTCCTAACGGTGCTATCTTTTCTTCTATTTTTTTCCTTTATAAATTCAGTATCTTCCCTTGTTCTTATTTTGAGTTGCTGTTATTTCACTTTGATATGAAAGTAGGATAAGTTTATGACAACCTGGATAGCCTTGGGCTATAGGACTCTCCCAGGAGAAAGAAAGTCCAAAAATCCTGTATTCAGATTGTCTGGGGATTGGACCCAAGATATTATAACCTTACATAAGCTAACTTTTATTTAGACTCTTCTAAACACTGAGTGGTGCATTTTACCAAAGCTATACTGCAGATTGATTTAAGAGAGGGAAAAAAAGAAAAAATTAGGAAGAAGAAGAAACTTGCCCAAAGTCATGGTTCTTCCTTTAAATTGCATTGCTTCATTGCGGGTTTCCTTCCCCCTCATTTCTGATGTGACAGTCTCCACTAGGAAAATTGCCAGGAAAAGTAGAGAAGGATGATTTGTGCCATCTGAAAACTGAGTTCACTCACATGGCATTAATAAAGCATTCCATCGCTGGCCGTAAGTTGCCATGAGGAAGCCAGACGTGGGCTCTACTCTCCCAGTCAGGCTATCAGAACAGTTGGGCCATGACATGTTGTGACAAGAACAGCATGGTCCTGGGGAAAGGGGAGATTGTGACAATAACCTGGCATTGCTGTCCTTGTGTGTTTCTGCCCCATGACTGATTGGATCTGGCAGCATCTATGGGCCACAAACTTTCCCCAAGGAGATGCAGCTGCTGCTGAAATGGCTGCTGCTATTGCAGGTAACTGATCCCATACTCACTGTGAAAGCCCTAAATGGCTCACTTCCACCCAGATTTGCTCCTGTTGGTTAAGATGTTACCAATGGAACATCTGTGTTGAATTATGATAGAACTAGCAAGAGAGATACAGGAAGACTCTCCAGGGTCTCCTAGATGAGGAAGCAGGAGCCCTCTGATGTGATGTCACTCACATAAGTCATACAGCAAATAAGTGGCTGAGGTGGAACTAGATACTATCTTTACTCTCAGATAATATTATCTTAGAGGGCCAATGCCAACACATTTTTGCCAATAACAGTTACTATATCAAACTGAGTAGCTTTCTCCTAGAAAAGAACAGACAGCCCCAAGGAAATGGAGCCCAGATAAGGTGAATTTTGAAATAGAAAAATAAGTACGGAAAAGTGTAAATCAGAGGATTACAAACAGTGGAGACACTGAGAACTTGGAGAAAATGTTCCCAAAGAGTATTAAGTGCAAAATATGATATGATGGCAGTATTGGCAGTGGTAGTCATGGTGGTGATAGTGGTGGTGATGGTGATGGTGTTACTGATGGTAGTACAACATTCAATAATAACTCATTCGTTTTAGAATTATTTATTGAGAATCTGCCAGTCTAGACACAGGGGAACAATTGCAAATAAAATTTCATTTCTGCCTTCACACAGTTTACAGTCAAGGAGAGGAGACAGACTACTAAATAGAATATTTCCACACACCTTAGAAAATTCTTTGCTGGAAATGGGCACAGGATTATATGGAAAGGTGAATCTCTCAAATTTAGCTCAAAGTTTTCCCAGGACTAAGCACGGGCCTAATCAAGTGTTGGGATATTAGATCAAAAGATAGAAGAATGGCTCACAAAGACCCATATCAATAATAGAACATGCTACTACAGAAATCCTTTCTCCAGAGTAGAAATTATATTCAAATAGCCAGTTGCCAAAAACATGGGAGAAAAATGTCAAAGGGATAATTTGCTCCTCTGGGGCTTGTTTTGCAATTCAGAAAACACAAAGTTGTCACAATCAAAGTTTGTTCCATGGGGTCCCAACATTTACATTTACTTGATTCCATGCTATTTTGATTCAATTATACTAAGAAAAAGGTAATATTAATTGGAAAATTTGAAAAGTAGGAGAGGAGAAAAAATATCAATACAGTTACATATTTTAAAATTCCAGTGCTTTATGCTGCTGCCAGGCAGGACTTTCCAGCTTCCTTTGCGATGCACGAATTTATTTTTAACCCTGGTCTTTTGCTAATATTGAACTGCAATGCCATCATTAATCCCCATTAATACTTTGTTCTGACTGTGCCTTTTGGGAACTAAATCATGATTGAACTTTTTTAACCAATCGATGTTCAATGTACTCTTTAGTGTTATAAAAAAAATCTGGAACTCCAGCTAGTAAATCAAAATGACTGCTGTAGGTCCTGGGTTTTCCTAGGGCCCATACAAGATGAATGACTATAGACCTTTGAGATAAAATGGACCTCAGGGCTTCCGACCCTTAAGCACTGTGATCCTACAGATAAACTGAAAATAAAGTTATTTTCACTTTGTTCAACTCTTCATCCTTTTCTCTTTGTCCAAGTATTTAAAAAGTTTTTTTTCTACCCATGTATGAAAAAAACAGTAGTGATATCACCACTTTGACATGTTGCCAAGCCACTCCTCAGGGAGCTTACTATAAAATCACGCTTTTTATTTTCCTCCAGTTGTTTACTTGACCTTCTTATGGGAAGCCTCACATTCAGCAAACCTCTCCCTGCAACAATCCTTACTTACAAATATTCAGATTACATTTAAAAATTCACTTGAGTTATAAATTTCACCACTGAGTCATCCCAAATGAACTCCAAAGTCAGAAATAAATACAGAAAGTCTATTTTCTGGTCATACAGACCAACCACAGTGTAGTTCCCTAAATATTTTATTTAAAAATAGTTTTTAAAAACATTTATAAAGCAACATCTAACTGCTGTTTTGGTTTATAAAGTAGGTAAAAACTCCCTTTCTTGGAGTGAACTGTCATAGAGAAATCTAAGGACCTAGGTCCTCCATGGCCATTGTCTCTGACCTTTTTAAACCACGAGGGGCTTTCTTGTGTTTCCTTGGATGGATCTTATGTTTTGAAAATTTTACCTATCAAAAAACACATGTTCATATAATAATAATGTTTCCCCATTCTTGTGTCATATTTGTACAATTGCCAATCAGAGCTTCTAATGGGGGTGGTGATGGTAAGAATCACTACCAGATGGTCACTGTGACCACACTGACTATGATTTGGTGCCACCTTTGTGAGGGTGAAGATACAACGTCCATGTGGTATTCTGTAAGAGTGACAGTGACACCACTGCATTACTAACCTGCAGATACCTAAAGGTCAAAATTCCTAGGCTGGTGACCATTGCCAGATATAGGCTCTATGATCCATTTGAATTCTCATCCGGAATTTCTAGGTCTTCACCCCTAGAAATTGTTAGTGTCTTTCTCTATGATTCATGTCGGGAATGATATGCCTTGGTTTGTAATGCCTGAAAAGGAGTCACCTTTCCAATGACATCACATCTCAATCAGTAGGAGCTCCTATGGTAGAAACTTCTGGAGAATCTACTGGTTACTAAAGAAGAGTATTACTGCAGCCCAACAGGGTAAAAGACTAAATTACCAATTATAAAGAAAATTTTTTAAAAACCCTTTAAAGGTAGAGTCAAGGTATTCCCATGAGCAGAAGGCATCTCTACAATTCTAGAATGACCAAGGGAATCCAGTGACTGGGAGGTACAGAGCCAGGACAATTCTCTAATACATTTCCAACTAAACATAATACCAGAAGGTTGCTTTACTCTCCAGAGATTTTTGTTTCTATTTGTTGGAGAGTTTTAACAATTGACAAATATATTGGAAGCCAGTGAGAAAACAGAATTTACCCAATAGAAAATATCTTCATAGCTATGTTTGAGAAATTGTATCCATCCCACAAATAACCAATGTGCAGATAGAGAGATCAAGGTATCAGGAAGCTAAACAACTTTATCCAAGGTTGCTGGTAGTGGTGGGGCGGAACTCGGGTTGCCTGACCCCCAGTGTTTCACACAGGAGGTTGTATTTCCCCTGGATTTGTCCTCCACCCATCCTCTCCCCATGTTGCATGAACTTGAGTGCAAATATAACGTCTTTTACATGCCCTGTCTTATTTGATCCTTCTCTTTAGTGGGGAATATGAGGAACTGTTTAGACATCATCTTTTTCTCTTATGGTAAAACCCAGCCATATAATGAAGTTTTCATTTGTGGGCAAGCAGCTTGGATTCTCAATTATTAAGGTTACATTTTTCATGCCTGTTCTTCCTCACAGTTTTGGAGAAAAACAGACATTTATTACAAACCATCTCTCGAATGTGATAATCACAGTCAGTCTAAATGTCTGCTTTCCCTGAATTGCTTCCTCGAATGAGATTTCACTGCTGCATCTATTTTGTAATCACGCAGACTATTTCTGAAACAGAGGGATGCTTTCCAGCACTCCCTCCAGGCTGTGCAGTCAGTGCTGCTCTGGTCACCTGGGGCCAGCGTCCCTGGGATAGAGGGACAGAAAAGGAGCAAAGCCAGTGCAGCACTGTGGGATTGGCACAGCTTTCTGCCCTCCCACTCCCTTTCCTTCCCCTCTCTCCTCCCTTGCCATCCTCCTCTCTTTCCTCCTCCTGCTCTGCACTTTCCCTGTCCTGTCCCTCCATTCCCTTCATGCAGGTCCCGTTCTATCCTAGCCCTACACTGTGTGGCAGGGGCACAGCAGCAACAAAAAGCAGACCTCATTTGGACACCTCGAATCTCAGTTTCCCTCTCTTGGTTCACATTTGGCTTTTCCTCTCATGATTGTCAGTTTGTAAAATATTTCTTGGCCCAATGAGAATCCTCAGTTATTGCAGAAGATAAGGGTAATAATTTCTTGTTGCAGGGGTTATCATGAAAATAAATCTAATTACCCATCGCATCAGAGCTCAAGTCATACAGGGTCATACAATTAAGTACACAAACTCATCCCAGAAAAAGTGCTACATACCTCATTGTTGAATGTCACTACAGTCACCTTTGAAGTATTCCCCTTGGAAAGCTATGGGGAGTACTATAGTGCCTAATGCCACTGCCTAATCCACTCTTTTTGGAATTCTTTTCCTGGAGTGGCCAGCAGATCTTGCATAGTACAAGGCTGACGATTAAGTTCGTGAACTCATCCTAGACAAAGTTCTTTGATAGGTGAACTGGGCACTGGCATCAGTCCACAGCTTCCCACAGGGAGTACTTCGAAGGTGACCATGATGATAGTCAATTGTGAGGTACGTAGTGCTCTTTCTAGGATGAGCTCTCTGTCTAAATATGAAAAGACATTTGTAGGACAGTAGTTACATGCTTCACATGGATTAGATTAGTCATGGTGTTTTGTTTAAATGAAGTAAAATTCACATATGGTAAGAATCATGGGTAAAAATGCACAATTCAATGACTTTTGATTGGGGTCATCACCACTTTAATCAAAATACAGACATTTCCATTAGCCTAGAAATTTACCTTGTTCTCCTTCCATTCAACCACCACCCTCTTAGGCAATCATTGTTCTGATTTCTCACGATAGATTAGCTTTGTCTGTTCTTAAAATTCACATAAATGGTCTCATACAATATCGATGGGGCTGGCTTCTTTTACTCAATCAATTGTGGCATGTGTTTTTAATTTCTTCCTTACCATTAGTGAGAAATATTATATGTCAATATTTGTCTACCTATTGACCCACTGGATGGATATTTGAGGTGGTTCCAACTTGGAGCTATTATAGATACAGCTAGTATGAACATTCTTGTGCAAGTGTTTTTGTATACGTGTTTTCAGATGCCTGGGGCAAATAGCTAAAGGAGGCATGTCTAGATCAGAAGATATGTGTATGTTTAACTTTATAAGAATTTGACAGTTTTCCAAAATGGTAGTACCATTTTACATTTCTGCTAGTAATCTGTGAGAGATCTAGTTTTTCTACAGCTTCTCTTATTCTTGAAGTGTTCCACCTTTTTAATTTTAACCAATTTAGTAAGTATATATACCAATATATATTGTGGTTTTAATTCTCATTTTTCTGATAGCTAATTATATTGAGCACCTTGCATATATTTATTGGCTATTCATTTATTTTTTGGTGTAGCATCTTCTTAAGTCCAAGACCATTTTCTTATTAGTTTGTTTGTATTTTTATTATTGTGATCCTCTGCATAAATTCCGAATACATACCATTTGTCAGACATTTTTCTAAAACTATGTCTTATAGTTACATTTTCTAAATGGCATATTTTAAGTAATAAATTTTTTTAAATTTCATAAAGTTCAATTTTTTAATTTTTTTATAGTCTACCCCAGGAAATATATTATTTCTATAGGCCATGAAGATATTCTCTTATGTTTTCTTTTTGATGTTTTATAATTTGAGCTTCTACATTTTGGCCTATGATCCATCTTTAGTTACTTTTTTGTGCAATGTAATGTAGGGATCAAGGTGGGGGGGGTTCCCCTCAGTTTATCCATTTGTTCCAGCAACATTTGTTGAAAAGACTGTTGGAAAGATTTCATTTGCTGAAAAGAATTCTGTTTGTTGAAAAGATTACCATTTGCTTCATCAAATTGCTTTGGTGAATTTGTTAATATCAAGTAACTATACGAAGGTGGGTCTGCTTCTAGATTCTCTATTTTGTTCCACTGTTTTATACATCTATCTGCATATCAATGCCACACTGTCTTGATTACTATTTTGCTATGGAAAATCATCAAATGAGCTAGTCGTCCAACTTTGCTCTTCCTTTTCAATATTGTTTTGGTTATTCCAAATCCTTTGCATTTCTATATAAAAAGTTTTAGAAAAAATTTGTCAACTTCAATAAAATGTCTGTTGGTATTCCAACTGATTGTCTTGATCTAGTAAAGAAATATTAAAAGGTAGCCTATACCCATCTTCCAGTTATACTGCATTCCATTCGTTCAACAAAATTTATTGAGTGTCCACTCTCTGCCAGTTTGGGGACTACAAAGTCAAAGCAGCATGGTGCCTTACTTTCCTCTAGAAACAGACAGTCTAGTAGTGGAAACAAAGACAAAACAACTATACAATACAATGTGGGAAATAGGAGGATAGCACATAGCAGAGAGTGCTACATGGGCACACAGTGAGGACATCTAAATCAAAGGGTAATTGGTAGTAAAGATTTCTAGAGTAAAACCGACTAAGTTTTAAAGAATCAATAGGTATTCACCAGGTAAAGAAGGGGTTTAGGTGTTAACTGGCATTCCAAGAAGCGATAATGACGTTTCCAGTAGCAAGAAGACAGAAAACAGTTGTTTAAGCCCACCACTATGAAAAGCCAGAGAGAGGGTAGATGGCTTTCTTTTCCTTTGAATCAAGGGTGTGCCCATGGCTGTTATAAGTGCTGTGAAAGAATCAAGGATAAAGAACCAGACAAGGAAAAGAATTCCTACTAACTATGCTGTTTCTTTTCTCTGTGTGTTTTTGTTGTGGTGTCTGTGGCATAACCTGTCAGGAGTATGTCATCTGCAGCTCCTCTTCCTGCCCAACCTTAGCATGTAACTTGGCAAATGGCAGAGCAGGCACAAGTAATAGATCTCTACATTAGCACACTGATGGCTTTGCATATTTTATTCTTTAGAACTATTTTTTTTCAGATATGATTTCAACCCAAATACACAAGAGAGAAAAAGCAGAGGAGTGGTTACTAGAAAGAGGTGCTGGCTGCAGCCCCCACCACCAACTCTCCATCCTTTTCTGCCCATCCTGCAGCACAGTAACTACCATGGTTCTTTTGCAAAACCCTGGCATGCCATGGGGCAAAATCTGACATCCACTTTACCACTTGCACCTGGATAGCTTTCAAACTCATCACCACCAGACTGAGGATAGGGACCTAGGGGTCACAAAACTTGGAAAAGATTTTGTACAAGGAATAATTCTTCTCCTTCCCAAATTTAACTTTAGGACTTTAAATCAAGTTCATGCTACCCCAAATCAAAATTTATATCCAATGGCCTTTGAGAAACTATTATAGACAAGATTAGGTATAAAACTATTTTCTAAAAGAGTTACAGAATTCCAAGCTTTTATGAGAACATAACTTTTAACAATAAAATTTAACAGAATATAATAGGTTTATAATGGAGAAAAGTCATTTCATCGTAGCCATATAAAATGTGCACACAAGAGAAGAAAAATACCCTTACATATTTAAAGAGAGGAGGATAAAAATAGTAACTGTACGAAATGTTAAGGTCTGGGCTACAGGAAACTGAAGGATCAAGAAATACCACATGTCTTTATCCATCAGTGTCAATTTAGAATCTGTTCAGGCCCCAGTGACTAAATTGGAGAGAAGTTCAGTGTGGGTCATGCTTTAAGTTTATTCCTATTTTTTGAATTATACAGGAGAAATAGTTTCAAAATCATCAACAGTATATTGTACTACAGATGCTAGTTTAATTGAAAAGTATTGCATTTACTTTTTATAGCTTTATTGAGATTTAGTTAACAATAAAACATATGTATTTATTTAAAGTATATGATTTGATAGTTTTGACGTGTATATGTACCCATGAAATAATCACCAAAATCAAAATGATGAGTATATATGCCACCCTAGATGATTCATTGTAATTTCTCCCTTGAACCACTCGCTGCTTTGTGTACCCTCCTCAGGCTGTCCTTGGTTAACTTTCTGTCACTATATGTTGATTTGTGTTTTCTAGAATTTTATACAAATGTACCCATGTAGTATGTACTCTGTATTTGTTTGGCTTCTTTTTATGCTTCTTTATTGAGTTTTGAGATATATCTCTGCTATTGTTTACACCAGTATTCATTGCTGTTTATTGCTGAGTAGTGTTCCATCATATGGATAAACTGCTGTTTGTCTGTGTGTCTATGTGTGGATGGATATTTTGGCCATTTCTAGTTTATATTTCTTACAAATCAAGTTAGGGACATTCATGTAAAAGTCTTTGCATAGACATAAGCTGTTATTTGTCTGAGGTAAATACCTAGGATTGGGATAACTGGGTCACATGGTAGTCGTATGTTTAATTTTTAACATTTTCCAAAGTGGTTGTGCATTTTACATCCCCAATGGCAGCATATGCAGGTCCCAAGTGTTCCATGTCCTCCCCAACACTTGGTATGGTTACTCTTTTTAATTTCAGTCTTTCTAATAGGTATATGGTATTGTTTCATTGTGGTTTTAATTTGCATTTCCTTGGTAACTAATGATATTGAGCATCTTATTTGCCACCCATGTGTCTTCTTTAATATAGTATCTATTCAAATATTTTCTCGTGTTTTTACATTATTTTCTTACTATTGAGTTTCAAGTCTTCTTTACATATTCTGGATACAAGTTTTTTATCAGATATGTGATTTACAAGTATTTCCTTTATGTTCCTTAATTTGTTTTCTTCTACATATGATTTTTTTTCATAATCTCTCTTTCTCCCCCCGTCCTTCCTCCCACCCCATGCTGTTCTGGGCTTATTTGTTTCATTCTGCTCATAGTGCCTTTCACTGAGTCGAAGTTATTAATTTTGATGAAGTCCAATTTATAAATATTTTTCTTATGGATCATGTTTTTAGTATATTAGCTAAAGAATCTTTCTCTTACCCAAAGTCACACAAATTTCTTCTATGCTTTCATTTAGAAGTTTTATAGCTTTAGGTTATATATTTAGGTCTATTATCCATTATGAAATTAATTTTTTAAATACATATGAATCAAAGCCCTTTTTTAAATATGAACATCTAATTGCTATAGCCCTATTTGTTAAAAAGACTACCCTTTACCTATGAAATTACCTCAACTCTGTAAAAACTTAGTTAACTGTATTTATGCTGGTCCATTTCTGTGTTCTTTATTGTATTCCACTGATCTGCTTGTATTTATGCCAAATGGTGTTATCCTACTTAAAAGTGTCACATTTAATTGTACTCAAATTCTACTTAATTTTAAGTTTTATTTAATTGTATTAAATTTCATTTTAGTAGGAAAAAAACTGAATTCCAACAGAAGAAATTGTTAAACTTTAAATAAATGTTTCTTCAGTACAAGAGATATCATTTCCTAATGGGTACCTCTAAAGTTATTAAAAAATTATGAAAACCACTAAAAGAATAAAGTAATTATGTACTTTAAAATTATGTTTTAATTTTAGATGGTATCAATTAATATGAGAGACAAACACATTAAAACATTAGCATTTTTATTCTTTCTTTTTTC
This sequence comes from Galagoides demidoff, assembly GCA_963574575.1. Lineage (NCBI taxonomy): Eukaryota > Metazoa > Chordata > Mammalia > Primates > Galagidae > Galagoides > Galagoides demidoff. The sequence continues at coordinate 10,756 of CAUYQV010082302.1, forward strand.
CTCCCTCATGTCTAATTTTTTTCTTAGGATGATTATTGCTTTTACATTATCAGGTTTTAAAATTCATCTGTAACTATAATTCCCAAAGATGCTTAAAATGCACGGATTTTTCTCACCACTGAATTGTTTACCACAGAGTCTCTGTTCTTGGGTTCCTTTTTGATTAATTAAACCCTTAAATATCTTCATATCACCTTTCAAGTAGTTTGGTTAGGATGGGCACTATATTCCCTGAGGTCCTCCATGTTGAAGATGCATGCTGGTTTCCTTTATACCTGCACACCATCTTACCTGTACATCATAATATTTTTCCACCAATTTTTTCTTCTCTCAGGACTATGTAAATGATGATTGACAGCACGTTGCCAGTCAATAGTACTGAGGAGAAGTCTAAAGGCAGTCAATCTGATTCCCTAGCTTGTTGCTAATTTGCATTTAATATCTAGATGACTGAATCATTATTTCTTTATCCTAACATTCAAATTAATTGAAACTCCTAAGCAATAGACATTCTACATCAAATTACCCTAGAGCACTGATTATTGTTTCAATGTATAGATTTGATTTTTCCTCAATTAAGTAGAATCTTTTTTACATCATGAACGTATCTTATGTTCCATTTGTTGGGTTCTCTATTTCAAGGACACTTATTATCCTTATGTTGTATCATCTTTGTCTTTTGTAGTTATGGAACTATTAGCTTTTCTATATATAATTCATCTCTTCATCTTTTTCATTAGCACTTTCTTTGATTATCTCAAAATTTTCTTCTATGTCATTTATTTTTACCAGTTATCTATTCTGTTTCATATAGTTTATAATTTATTATTAGTTCTCTAATGATATAACTTGGTTCTCAATATGTTCCCTTTCCTAAGCAATAGTGAGCAAATTCTTTATGTTCCTTAATTTGTTTGCTTCTATGTATGATCTTTTTCATGATCTCTTTATTCCTTTCTCTCTCTCTTTCTCTCTCATTCTCTCTTTCTTTCTTCTCTCCCACTCCCCCGTGCTGCTATCTTTATTTTATTCATGTTCATACTTGCGTAGCTCTTTTCCACATATTCTATTTGCTCTAATAAATGAACTCCTGACTCTTTTTTCAATATGAAATTAGTTTGATTTCTCCCCTGGAATGTGATTTGAGGCTGATGTTCTTCATTCTGTTTACTCTTTAGTACACTGGGAAAGATTAGTGTGAGGAAGGGAGTTAAATTGAGGATATGGGCAATCTTTGTCAGAATACTTAGACTCTGCTCTTTCTTCTTAAGATATTGTTAAACTTCTCATTCCAGAATCCACTCTCCCTAACTGAGTGTGTATCTCACTTTCATGAGGGGACACTCTGGGGCTTTATATCATTTTCCCATGTAGTCCCAGAATCTCTCCCTTTATTAAGGTGCAGATACTTTTACACTGGTTTCTCCACAGCAGTTGTTTCCATCATTCTGGTCAGAATTAGAAAAAGATTAGCATTTTGATTCAGTTTGCTTCTTTCTAGATTTTGCTATATAAATGAGAAATCTCAGCACTGTGTTGACGATAATGCTTCTGAAGAACCATGGATGATTCTGTCATCCATGCTGCCTCTCTGCTCCATGCCATAATCCTCATGTTTTCCTGGTACAAAGTTTATGGCATTATGTTATGCAAATGAAGTTACTGATAGTGACTGGTGGGGGAATGAGATTTCCTTGTTCCAATTCTATGGGTATTATAGGCAGGCAATTTAGTGCACCCTTGAATATTGCCCCTGCCCATGGTCCTGGGTTCTTATTGTCTGAATGACCACCAGTGACCCAAAACTAAGAATGAAATCATTCTGCCACTGGTAAAACCTTGAATTTGTGGTAAGTTAAAATAGCCAAATGGGGCATAAGAAAGGACCAGTGTGCTCTTGAGGTGTCCCCCAAACATATTTAGTTGCCTAGGGAGGGAGATATTACTTTAACCCTTTATATCTGTTACTAAAGACTTATCTCCTCCTATGTCTGAGCTCCCTAGAAATCAATGCTGTAATTAGAAAACAGTAGCTAATCTGGCAAAATGCTAATAAATGAGAGTTGTGATTTATCTAGCAACAAGGGAACAGCTCAGCATTAACAATTAAAAAGTCTGTAGAGGACAGAGCTGTTCTTTTTTTCCTTAGTCTTCTGCTTAATTGATTGAGTTTAGCCTTATACTATAAATAGCCCTTCTAATTAATGGCTATCTGTTTGAAAATTGGTTATCAGAACCACAGTGTAGGAACCTTTACCTCTAAGATTCATAGAATCTATTCTATTTCTCAATGATAAAGGAATGATAATGTGAGTTCAAAGCTGAATCTACTTATCTACAAAGACTGAAACACATCATAGCCTACCAAGACACTCTTCAGGCTTTATTATAATAGGTACAGACTCTTAAATAATCAATCCAACTGCAAAAAGTATTAATCATGAATAGAGCCAGAACAGTTGTCTAAACCCTGCTTTACCCCAGTCATTCCATGAATCTACAGGCTAAATCAAAGTCTGCTTCAAAGACATGAGTTTTCAATTAGTTGAATAAGGTCTTCTAGAAACCTCCAAAGAATTATTTTTCTACATTGGAAAAATTAACTGCATAGTTACTAATACTTTTTCTTCACTTTAACCTGACTGAACTCTGAGCCAAGGGGAAAAATGGTTTGTCCAGGTAAAATCAAATTGTGAAATCTTCTAGACAACACACCCCAGAAGGACCCTCTTTGGGAAAACCATTCAGTGCTGAAATAAATCTCACATTGTGCTAAAGGGTTGTCATTCACAGTAGAAGATGATTGCATATCTTAGGTGTTTTCTTCTAATATTTTCTATTTTGTCCAATATTGCCTACTTACATGATACTTGTGCAGAGCTCCTAGCAGGTCCCTGAACCTGTTGTACTGTTTCATGGCACTAAGCATTTATTCAAATTATTTCCACTACGTAGATGACTTTTCTGGCCAGCTTGCATATATTCTCCTCTGTTGAACCTTCCCTACCACCACCACACCACACTCCAACCCAACTGATTACTACCTCTGTTGGGCTCCCACTCTACCTGTGTATTTCTCTGTCTTAATACTAATACTTTACTTCCACTTGTTGGTTTCTTGTCTGTCTCTCCCTAGGAAAAGTTCTTATTCTTATTCAGATGTATTGTGTCTCTTTACTTATTGACTATAAGAGTGATTATTTATTTAACAACTATTAAGCACCAACTCTTTGCTCATACTTTCTAGGAGTCAGAAAGGCAAAGATTTTTTTCTCTGTTTTTAATGAACTTATGAACCAGTGAGAAAGGCCAATTTCTCTAAAACTAAATGCAGCAAGCCAAAAAGAGGGGTCTGGGCAGATGCTGAGGCTGAGCTGTTAGCTGGAAGGCAGTAAACACATAAAAAACACACTATGTTTTCATATCACTTCTATAGTTTTCATAATTCAAACAAACATGCTTCAGTCATATTTTTCATATTGCTTACTAATGTCTTTTTAACATAACTATACCTATGTTTCAGCACTAATGTGTGTACAAATCATCTGGGGCACTTGGTAAAGTGCAGATTCCTATTTATAAGGTCTGGAAGGGGCCTGACATTCAGCATTTCTATAATCTCTTAGGGATTGTCAATACTGCTAGTCCACAGACCACACTTTGAGCAACAAGGCTCTAAACAATTGTCGTGTCAACTGTAAAAATAGTTGACATAGTACTAAGTTTTGGAAAACTTTCTGCTATTCTCCACCAAGACTCTTCTGACTATAATTAAAGGTGATAAAAGTTACAAAAGAGGTAGAATCAGCAGTACACAGAAAAATTGGCAGGATTCCTCGAAACTGTTACTTCTTGGTCTTTGTTTTATTGCCTAAACATAAAAGTTCTTTGCTCCCATGCTTCTGGTCTGCTGCTACTAGGTATGCATAGTCTGAAGGTGCAAGTTTTTCCCAAATATTCAAGATTACCTTTCACTGCTGAGTTTCTTATCAATTTAAACCATAACATCCTAGGCCCTTAATAGAAATCCCTTTTTAACAAAACTATAAAACTGTAATCCCTTTGAACATATATAGAGTACTTAAGTGAAATATTTTAAAAAACACTTCTATAAAGCTCCCATGGGAATTCGTTTTGTTAGAACTCTTAATTGTTTTTATGACAGCATCTGCTCACTTTTTTAATTTCTTAAGAATCTGCCATTCAAAATAAAAATCAAAAACCACTGAAAGAGCTCTACTTTCTCATTGGTCAGTTTTGAGTCCTCCTTCTGCCAAGGTAAGATCAATCCCTCCTTGAGCTTTTTTCTTTTCCAAGTATTTATTCTGTCTTTCTCATGTCATTCTCCAGCACTAGTCTAGTTCAGGCCAAGTGCCTTATGTGTATTTTCTCTCCATCATGTGGGAAAGAGATCACAGCTCCTCCAGTCTGCTGTCAGCTTCACCTTACTATATTAATATGTATTTAAAAGGCAGTCTTGATTATTTGATCTTACACACACATTTAGTTTTTTCATCACTTTCCTATTGCTTCTCAGCCCTTTGGCTAAGTTCAAGTGTTTTTTCATTATTGTCCTTGATAAGGTAACACATTGAACAGAGGTAGGGTTGTTTTTCCCATATAGAACATATGGAAGGTGTATTGAGAAGCCTTAGCTAGCCCCACACCATAGTCTGAAGAGGATTCTTCTAGATTCTTCTATATTCTTTTCCTTCTCACCTCTTGTGGCTTCATTTAGATTAATGCCAAAGATGATGAAGGTGTCCTCGTTGGATCCTGGGATAATATCTATGCCTATGGCGTCCCTCCATCAGCCTGGACCGGAAGTGTTGACATTCTCTCAGAATATAAGAGTTCTGCAAACCCAGTCCGGTATGGCCAATGCTGGGTTTTTGCTGGTGTCTTTAATACATGTAAGTATCCAACTGAATCATTTTGTTTAATGTAGAGGGAATTTCACTTCAAGGCATTTTATCTATAACCTAGCAATGAGACTTGCCAGCCCCTTTTGGCACTATAGAATTCGTGGTGCTGTGGCATTCCAGGATGTAGTCAGTAAATAATTAAGCTGCACTGGACTAGCTATGATCATAGTTTTTGTTTGACTGCAGAGTCTTTGTAGGAAGAATGACAGACTGTTTCCCATGGAATCCATCATTCAGCACTCAGAGAAATGAAGGGTTCTGGGAGCCACTTAAGGACATAAAGGGAAAGATAAGCCATTTTCTTTTCAGTAGCCACATTTTTAAAAGATTGAAATAGTAAAATCTAAAATAATAAGAAAAGATAAATATATATACACACATATATATGTATGTGTGTGTATATATATATATATATGATTCAGCACCCATAGCACAGTGGTTATGGCACCAGCCACATACACCAAGGGTGGTGGGTTTGAACCTGGCCTGGCCAGCTAAACAATGACAACTGCAACAAAAAAATAGCCAGGCATTGTGGCGGGCACCTATAATCCCAGCTACTTGGGAGGTTGGAGGTTGTTATGAGCTATGATACTACAGCACTCTACTGAGGGTAATATAGCGAGACTCTGTCTCAAAAAAAAAAAAAAGAAAAGAAAAGAAAAGATATATATACTGCTCATCATATATATATATGAAAAAGAAAAGACATATATATATATATATATATACTGCTCATCATTGAGAAGTTGTATAAATGTTTATTTGCTTACTTATTGTTGAGAAGTTTTGTAAATAGGGACACTAAATTTTTATCACAGATATGAAAGGGATTATGGCAGGTAACCTCATCTTCATTTTGACACATTTTAATGCCCCTGAGCAATTAGAGATCAGAATGTAATGAACAATCTTACCTCCCCAGCTTCCTCTCTACTTTTTAATCCACCCAACATCTAATCTGCAGGGGAGAACATACAGGAAGAAAATTATTCTCTTCAGCCTTGCGTATCATTTTTCAAAATGGCATTTGATTCTCTAGGCCCAGATGATGTTGCAATTAATTCAGTGAATATTTTAAAAAATACATTTATTTCAGTATGTCTTCATCCTTGGTAATGATTTTCGTTCACATGCCATTTCAATAGCCTTGGAGAAACATTAAACTCAAGTCAGAGTGTCCTTTCTGCTTGGTCATTAATAAAGAATGTTTTACCTAGTTAGCATTTTTTAAACCAAAGAGGGCTAGAGGCTTGAGTAAGACAATTTTAAAATATGATTAGGAAACTATCAGTTTTAGCTCAAAGCTGCAATAGTCCAAGCTTTAGTCAGTGATCCAAGTAGAAAGAAAATATGAGATTTGTTCCCTGTAGCATTGAACTAAATAAGCTTAAATATACTCAGGCCTAAAGAAATATATATTTTCTGGAAGCAACAAAGGCCCAAAGTGTCAGTCTTCTAGAAACACTGGTCTCCAAAATTCTAGCGAAAAGCCTAAACTTTGTATTGGGGTAAAGGTTTGAGGTTGAGGTTTGTCCCCCTCCCTCAAACCTTCCAAGCCAAGATTAGAAAGAAGCTGCCCAACAGAGGCAGTCACTCCCGTGGAATGATTTTGGGAAACCAGGAAATACCCAAGTCCTCCCCAGGCCTACAATTGCGCTACCCCAGTGTGATTCTTTCAGCTTAGAATCAGGTAAAATGGCAAGCACCTTACATCCATCTATGCCTTTGGTATAAAAGAATCATCACATGAAAACAGGCATTGGTGGTAAAGAAAAGCCAGAAACACACTGTGGAGATGCTGCAGTGAGAGGAAACCTGAGCAGGGAATTTGGAAAAAGGAGGAATAGGTGTTCCAAAATCAAGCTTCACCTGTCTTAAAATCTTGACTGAGGTAGACTCTTGACCCAACTCTGTTTTGTAATAATATGAATTAACATTCAGCCAAAAAGAGAACAAAAGTAGCAATGGTTTTATTAGTAAGAGTATAGGTGAATAGGGGCTGCAAATAAATAGAGGAGGGGAGAGGGAGGCTGGTGGTTGCTGCTGTTGTCATTTGGTGTGTTAAGATCAAGCCCTTTAAGGAGGAGGACACTTGAGTCTCTACTAGACTCTGGTTGGATTTCCAAGGTTGTCCTGTTAAAGGAGGTGGGTAATCTTTGGTTAAAAATGCTAAACTATTCTGAAGGAGAAAAAAGAAAGGCAAGCCAAGTCATTAATCTTAAAATTGTCAGGTGAATTATTTTCAATGAGCCCTGATGTCTGGTGTCCAGGGAGCCAGGGAGGGCATTTGAATTAAGTTTAATCAATAGGTACATATGGCAAGAGATGTATTCAGGTAATTTATTATCTAACAATTAAAATGAATCTGCAGTGTCACCCTCCACTGAGAGTCACAGAGCAAATTCCAGCCAGGAGAGCAAATGCCACTGAGGATCTGCCCTGTAAATTCCTAACTTCCTTTTCACTGGGGTTTTAAAATTTTATTTTCAGGAACATAGTCCCATTCACTGATCTAAAATGATATTATCTTGATGATCATGTGATTAGAAACTTAACAGTTAGTGTCCTATAACCGGGATTCTGTTCAATTTGGCTACATTTGGCACCAACTGCTATTCTTGCACCAAATTTCTCTCTACAGCCCCCCATGGGATTGAATGGTCACCCTTCCTCAATATGGAACATTTTGAGGAAAACTTGTCCACAGGGGCTTTCCATGTTGGTAAAGAAGAAGGCCTCATGAGAGAAGGGATTTTTTTCACTATGCATTTATGAAATGCTGGTGATGAGTTGAGTTGTGTTCTGTCCTTCTTTCCTACAGTTTTACGATGCCTTGGAATACCAGCAAGAGTTGTTACCAATTATTTCTCAGCCCATGACAATGATGCCAATTTGCAAATGGATATCTTCCTGGAAGAAAATGGGAATGTGAATTCCAAACTCACCAAGGACTCAGTGTGGTGAGTTCGATTTATAAGGTCATTGCCTGATATCAAATTATAGTGACATTATACATTTATGACACAGCAGACTCAGTCTAACACTTCTTTTCCTTCTATTTTAAGGATCATTCAATAGCATAGGCAGAAATGTCTGATTGCCAAAGTTTTTGTTTTGGTTTTTAGCTAATGAATTAGAAAAGTTACTGGACAGGTGTGTGTTCTTTTTTTTTTTTTAATTTTATTTTATTAAGTCAAATACACATAGATCATGAATACATTTATGCATATGTGGGGTACAATGTGCTGATTTTATTCATAATAACAATCAATCATCTATTTTTAACATCAACCACCAAAAAAGGCCATGGTTTTAGCTGATACATGTGGCTATATTAGTTCTCTCTGCCTTAGTTAACATCCCAACATTAACATTATGGTGATGACAGAGGTATTGGAGCTCTGTGCCAGTGCCCTAGGAGTAATAGAGCTCACATTTATTAGCATTTACTGTGTACTAGTCTCTGTGTGTGCATGATCTTAACTATTCTTTTAACAGTTTTATCAGGTAGGTGGGTGCTACTAAAAATCTCCACTAAGAGATGAGAAAACTGAGGCTCATAGAAATTTGTTCAAGCTCACACATCTGATAAGCTGGAGATAGTCCCCAACCACTTCTGACCCTCAACTGTAACCTTTCTTTTTTGTTACTTCTGCAATACAGGATTGCTCTTTGAAGGTAAAGATGAGAGAGGTTCATCTCAATTATATCCTCACCTTTCATCCGGAGATAGAAATGGAAGCAAAGCTAAATTTTTTTCCAAATACCAACCACATGGTCCTTTCACTGCCATGAATGGCTATGACGTGACATGGGAGTTTGAGATCCCAAAGAAATTTTACTTTTCCTAAGATTCCCTCTCAATTCAAATCAAAACACTAATTAGAAGGTTAAAAAAAAATTCTAAACCCAAATGGGAAGGGTATTTATGAAGGTCTAAATGGGAAGAAATTGGGGCATGATGTCAGCTGTTGCCAGGCCTTGATCTAGGTAGAATTTCTAAGCCGAAAATTTGTCTCATAGTTTTTCTTTACAAATAATAAAGCTAAAATACTGTCAGTGGTAAAAGCATCCAAATGGTGATGGTAGGAAGTCATAGCTCATTTTAATTAAAATTAAAAGTTAGAAATGCTTGAACGCCCCTGTGTCAGAGGAGGGGGTCACAGTTGTAGGAGCAATGTTAACCCCCCCAGGACTGGTAAATGTTCCTTGGAGTGTGTTGAAAGAAGAAAACCACTGAACTAATAGCAAAGTACCACAAGGAATATAAAACAACACAGTTCACTGGAAGGGGATAAGTGGAACCCAGGTAAGCTGTGAGCACAGGCAAGGCAGAGCCTCACCTCCATAAACTGAACAGAAATTTAAAGAACTATTTAAGCCTGCAAAGTATAGCAGCCCTGTGTGTATATAGAATAACAGAAACAGACCAAAATAGCTTTCCCCAAAGCCCATCGTGATAGTTAAAAATGGCAAAACGAGAAATATTTGACATTCTCTGCTCCATAACCCTTGCTTACCCTCTCACTCTCTCTCCCTCTCTCTCTCCCTTTCTCTCAATACCTTTTGCAGCCAACTATAGTTGAAAGTTACTCTTTCCTGCTTCTTAATTCAAATACTTCTCCTTCATAAGTTCCCATAGGGGACCCCACAAACACCCCAAGGCTCTAAACAGAATTGATATAAAACTGTGTGGCTGCTGGATTTTGCTCTGGGTCACCCCTTGCTCTTTTAGCTCCCTGCTCTGAATTCTATCCCTGACTCCCTTGCTCTTTCGACGCCTTCCTTAAAAGTTCTATCACCCTGGGACCGGGCTCCCTGGTGTGGGACCCTTACCTTCCCTCCAGTGCAAACCACTGCCCTGGGCTCTTCTTCCCTCCCCTATCTTGGCTTGTGGCAGGTTTTTAATAAATGCCGACTGACCAAAGGGCTGATGACTGCCAAACTCGCAACACACCCAGAACATGAAATACAGGGATTAGGTGCTCAGTCAGGTCCGAGGCCAAGGCCTGGCTCTGCCCCTGACCATCTGCATGACTTTGGGAAAGGCACAACTTCTCTGTGCATCTTTTCTCCTCTAAAGTAGAGACAACAAAATTCCCTAGTTTACTCAGCCCGGAGCTGAACAGGTGCCTCACGAATGTGAGCTGCTATTACTGCCTTCTTTCCATAGCTGGAAGTTCATGGAGACAGTATGTTGCCATCCACCTAGGTACACTGAAGCAGTCAGAAAAAGAGGGGTGCTGATGTCCTAAGATGATTATGCTATTTCTGTCACTTTGGGGTATTTTTAAAGATGAAAACAGGAACTTGTGCCTCACTAGTACACACACTGGAGCATCTGAAAAGCCACAGGTGTTCCAGAAAACCAAGAGTATACCCAAGACCTTCCCAGACTGAAGAGGCTAGTGGAGCTGTCCCTGGGCACATCACACTACACACCATCACCATAGCCACAACCCTATGTCAAGCTCCAACTCCGGCAGTTGCTTGCTGTGTGGCTTTAAGAAAATGATTTCACCTCTCTGAACTTCAGTTCTTCATTTAGTTATATGACCTTACCTTAGTGGCTGGTAAGAAGTAGGGGCTACCTGAGCTTCAGGGCTGGCAAGGAAGGTAAGGGTGGGGGCCCAGATGCTGAGCAGAGATGGAAGAAAAGGGAGGAGTGATCTGCTTGACATCAGCTGACCTCTGCACGGTCAGTGCAACATTAGCTGCCAACACGTGCCTTAATGAATCTCCTAGCAAGGGTGTCAGGAGCAACTGACCTCCTTCAAAGGCCTGGACTACCTCCCTCCACAAAGCCACCCCAACCTGGTTCCCTCCCTGCTGTTTTGTGTGTGGCTCAAGTCCACTTTCCTCCCCCAAAGAAAAGTAACCATGAGATACCCCCTTTCTCTTGTCTTCCATCACTTATTCTTCAACATTTAGGTTGTAATGGTCTATGGTTTGTGATGAATGGATTTGTCTCATTAGGTCTTGCAACCCAGTGCATCCTCTTTCCTCTTCATGACTCAGCCAAGCAACTCCACCCATACCAAAAGCAGAAGGGAGAGCTAGAGAATGTGTGAGAAGGTGCATTATGCTCATCGCACTCCAAAGCCAGGAGTGACACATTTGGATTCTGTTCCTTGCTCTAACACCTCTCCCCTTATTAACACAGCAAGGGCAGACTACTTATTTTATTTTCCTTCTTCTGATTTGCCACCCTAAGTCCCCTGTAAGTTTGATATTCCCCTCTGAGAGCACCCTACCTCACGAGGGCTGCAATTTTGCATAGAGTGAACCCACTGTCAACACCAACAGACACCATGGCCTGGGCTCCTTAGCTGTTCACGGGAGGGGTCTGGGCTTAGCAACCTTGGAAGGTCACAGCTGGGTGGAATAATTGGACCCCAGGGTAGCAAATGAAATTCTAGGTGGGCAAAGCAAGGTAACAGATCCTGGAAGGAGCAATTTCAGCTGCCTTCCCCAGTGTGCAGACGGGTTCTGAATTATGTGTAACCTCTGGGGAAAGGCAGCTATGAATCACTGTGGACAGTTTAATGAAGACGCTTGCTCAGTGTTTAGCTGCAGTCCAAATAGCGAGCAGGAATATGAGGGCTCAGGGAGGAGGGAGAGTTAGCGCTCACTCAGATGGGTGCGGGAAGACGTGGCTTGGCCTCGCCTTGGAAGAGCTCCCCTTGATCACCTCATTATACAAAGGTCATGGCAGAAATAGAAACAATTTTGTAAGACAGAGATGGTGGCACTTACTAGGATCATGAAAGATTTTTCAATGAAAGGTTTCACTTATTCTAAATGAAAGCATTACGTCCTTCTACTGGAGCCAACATACTACAATCTGATGATTCTGGGTGGAAGATTGCACCCTCCTCTTGGCTTGCCCCCATCAGAATTCACACTCCATCAGGGAAGCAGTGTCTGACCTATTTTGTATTTGTTTGTTTTGCAGCATGTAACATTGTGCAGGGCACAGAGCAAGCACTGAATAAATGCTATTAGTTAGAAAAATTTAAAAGTGCAAAAAAACCAAAACCCAAAAAAGCTCTGTGCTGCAATGGGTGGTCTTGATCTATAAACAAAGCTCTTTCAAAGCAAATTTTAGAGCATGAATTAACCAGTTTCCACAACTAGAAACCTGCCCTAACCAACTTGTAATATTAATTTTCCTCGCACCAGTAGTACTCATATGGGGGCTCACCTATTAAAGGCACATTTCTTTTTTTTAAATTTAGACTGTTTCACCTTTACATTATTTTAGATGCTCTGTCTGACCCAGCTAGTTGGACTTTTACATAGTATTGTTAAAGTGTCTTCATTTTAATCACTGTTTTTGAAACAGAATGACCTAAAAATGAATTCCAAATCAAATAATATAGAATAAAAATTATGAATATAGGCAGAATTGCTTAAAGATGCTTAAAGTTTTGTAAAAATCATCCCATGATGCATCCACATTACTAATTACGGGCAAGTTAAAAGAGATGCTTATTTTCCAACATTTTCTCATTAACCACCTTTTAGTCCAAACTGGTTTTAGGAAATTGCCTGGAGCTAGACCATGAGATCTATCTAGGTAAGAGGACCTAGAATACACATTGAATGCACATTAGAATGTTGAAAAAAGAATCGAAAACGTTATTCGCCAACTCCAAAGAAAAAAAAAGTTCTTGTTTATGAAATATTTCTTTTTAATCAGGATTTGACCTAAGTGATGACATGTATTAACTCATTTAAGCATTTTGACAGCCTGATAGGGCAATTAATATTATTGTCCTTATTTAGAGATGGAGAAACTGAGCCACAGCAATTTAACCAAGGTCCAAGTAGTGAGGGGGCCTGAATTACAGACTCAAGAAGGCTGATTTCAGAGTCCATTCTCTTTATAATTAAATCCATATTGAACTATCTTTCACATGACACAAAATTCACTCTTTTAAAGTGCACAATTCAGTAATTCTTAATCTATTCCTGATATTGTGCAACCAGAACATTTCCATCCCTCCATACCTGTTAGCAGTCGCCCCCATCCCTCCAGCCCTGGTAATTACTAACCTACTTTCTGTTTCTAAGAATTTGCTTACTGTGGACATTGTCCACAACATGATACCTTTTGTGTCTGGATTCTTTTATTTAGCAAAATGTGTTCAAGATTCATCCATATTATTGTAATGCATCAGTACTAAATTCCTTTCTATTTCATTGTACGGATAAAAAAAAATTATTTATCTATTCATCGGTTGTACATTTGGGGTGCTTTGGTTCTTATGAATAATGCTGCGAAGAACATTCCAGTAAAAGTTTTTATATGAACATTTATTTTGTCTTATTATGTTTTAAGTATATACGTAAGAGTGAAGTTTCTGGGTTCTATGGTAACTTATGTTTAACAATTTTTGAGGAATGGCCAAACTATATTCCAAAGTAACTACACTATTTTATATTTTCACCAGCAATATACAAAGGTTCCAACTTCTTCATATTTTTGTCAATGTTTTTTTTCTGTTTATTGATTTTGACATCTCATTGTGAATTTAATCTGCATTTCCCCAATGAATAACATTGGGCATCTTTTTATGATTTTGTATGTATATCTTCTTTGGCAATAGGATTATTTAAATCCTTGTCCTATTTTAAAATCAAGTCACCCTTGTATTGTTGCATTGTAACTATTCTTTATATATTCTGGATACAAGTCCTTTATCGCATATGTGATTTGTAAATATTTTCTCCCTTCTGTGGGTTCTCTTTCTTTGGTGATATCTTTTGAAGAATTTAATTAAAATTAAAGATTTTAATTAATTTTTATAAAATCCTATTTTTCTATTTATTCTCTATTTGCTTATACTTTGGTATCATAATGAAGAAAAGCATAATCTGACCCAGGATCACAAAGATTTGCTCCTCTGGCTCCTCTGTCTTCTTCTAAGAGTTTTAAAGTTTCTGTTCATACATCTGGGTCTAGGATCCATTTTGAATTAACTTTTATATGTTGTGTGAAGTAGAATTAAAACTAGAGAAGAGAAAAATAAGAGATAAGATTAAAGTTATCTTATGGACAATCCCTGCACATGAGGAATCACTTTTCTGATGCTACGTTAAAGACTCTCACTTTGTGTTCAGCTTTTGACAATTTGGCTATGATGTGTCTAAGTGTAGATCTTTCTGAATTCATTGTACTTGAAGTTTGTTTTATATACATTTTATTTTATAACATTTTCAATGTGTATAATAATGTCTTTCATTGAATTTAGAAAGTTTTGGGCTATTATTTCTTTAAATACTCTTTCTGCTACTTTTTCTCTTTGTTCTCCTTCTGGAACTCCCATTATGAATATACTAATATGCTTGTTGTATCTCACAAGTCTCTGAAGCTTTGTTCATTTTCCTTCATTTTTTTCATTCTATTATTTGGAATGGATTATTTCTTTTCTTTTCTTTTTTTTGAGACAGAGTCTCAAGCTGTCATCCTGGGTAGAGTGCCATAGCGCCATAGCTCACAGCAACCTCCAACTTGGGCTCTAGCAATCCTCTTGCCTCAGTTTTTCTATTTTTAGTAGAGACAGGGTCTTGCTTTTGCTCAGGCTAGTCTTAAACTCATGAGCTCAAGCAATCCACCTGCTTCAGCCTCCCAGAGTGTTAGGATTACAGGCATGAGCCATCACTCCCAGCCTAGAATGGATTATTTCAATTGGTCTGTCTTCAAGCTCACTTTCTTCCTTTTTTCTTCTCGCTTAACTATGCTGTTGAAATACTCTAGTGATTTTTTTTATTTCAGTTAGTGTACTTTTCAGCTCCAGAATTTCTATTTTGTTCCTCTTCATAATTTCTGTTTTTCCACTGGTATTCTCTATTTGATGAGACATTATTCTCATGGCTTCCCTTAGTTCTTTGAACATGATTATAATATCTGATTTAAAATCTTTGTCTAGTAAGCCCAATGTCTTGGCTTCCTTACTGATAATTTCTCTTGGCTCTTTTTTTTCCATGTATGAGCTATACTTTTACATTTTTTGGTGTGTGTCTTATAATTTCTTATTGAAAATTGGACTTTTAAAATAATATAATGTGACAACTCTTAAAATCAGATTTTCTGATTCCCAAGGTCTGCCTTTGATGTTTGTTGTATTTATTGTTGTTAACCTCTGCTGCTATTTGTTTATTTAGTGATTTTCCTGAACTAATTATATATAGTCCATATTGCTTTTCGTGTTTGGCCACTGAAACCTGTGTTGAGTTAGCTTAATGGTCAGATAACAGTTGGACAGAGTCTTGAACCAAAAATATCCACAGCTTTAGTCAAGGAGCTTTGTGTGTGTATGTTGGGAAACATTTTTAATTCTCCAGCAAGCAGTTTAAATTTATGTCATAGCCTTCACTTCCTGAATTAACAGAGGCTCAAAGTCAATCAGAGATGAGAAATTAGGATTTTCTTAGAAATTTCTTGGGCATGTTTCCAGCCCTACACATGTATATGGCCATCTATTTCAGATTTTTAAAATCTCCCTATAGACATTACATTATCTGGTTTCTCTTTCTTTTTAAGGTTCCCTTTTGTTAGTCTCAAGTGATGTTGCCACCTCATGTACCTGAGGGTGTGGTACCAAACAATTGCTTATAATTATTTTTGAAAGACACTCGATGAATAGGGCTATTTTCTGAGTAAGATCTGAATCTGATCTTAAATAAGCACTGAGCATATTTGTTTTTAATGTTTAAATAAATATTTTATAACTCCCTTCATTGTACTGAAATGAAGCTCATAGATAGTTTTCTACATCCCATAATTTCTAAAAGGTCAATATAATAAACTATAATTTATTGGAGTAAATGGAGAAATAAAAGAATATATATAAATAATATATATATTTCAACTGATATATGCCAGAAAGACTATACTAGATGCCAAAAATAGCCCTACAAAATGTAAAACACTTGAGGGGCATTGTAGACCCTCCATCTAGACGGAAGCATTTGTGTAGTGGCTAAAAGTGGGCTCTGAGAAACACTTTCACAATGGCAGAGTAACATCCTCAAGATACCTACTCCTTCATAAAGCAATGAGAATATTCACAAAAATGATCAAAAACAACTTTCCCAGAACTCTAGAAATGAGCCAAAGACTTGCAACAATCTGGGGAGCATTTGTCTAAGAAAAACAGATTCACTAAGAACAGTGAACTGTGCAAAGTTTTAACTTGCCTTATTCCAACCCCCTCTTCATAGCTCCCTTGGAGTCTCAAAACCCAGTGGAGGCTAGAAATCACTTCCCTAGACATTCCTCTGATTCTTATCACATCCCTACCCTACTCCCATTTCTGGGAGGTCTCCAGAGAGTGTCTGAAGCCCCTGTCTCTCTAAAGCAAATACAAATAAGCACTGAAAATGGATTTTTCAGAGAACTGCCAGGCAAGTTAAACAGTGACAATTCAGGGGAAAGAAACTTTTGGGAAATTCCAAACTTATTTTCTCCTCTTGATTGGTTTCCAGGCAGCAAATTTTTATAGCTACTGAGGGTGTTGGTTTTTAAGACTCCAATGGAGCTATGAAGAGGGGGTTGGAATAAGGCAAGTTAAAACTTTGCACAGTTCACTGTTCTTAGTGAATCTGTTTTTCTTAAACAAATGCTCCCCAGATTGTTGCAAGTCTTTGGCTCATTTCTAGAGTTTTGGGAAAGTTGTTTTTGATCATTTTTGTGAACATTCTCATTGCTTTATGAAGGAGTAGATAATTTGGAGATGTTACTCTGTCATTGTGAAAATGTTTCTCAGAGCCCACTCTTACTCCCTACACGAATGCTTCCATCTAGATGGAGGGTCTACAATGCCCCTCAAGTGTTTTACATTTTGTAGGGCTATTTTGTCATCTAGTATATAGTCTTTCTGGCATATATCAGTTGAAATATATATTATTTATATATATTCTTTTACTTCTCCATTTTCTCCAATAAATTATAGGAGAAAGGGTCCTATAATTAAATTAAAGGTCCATTATATTGACCTTTTAGAAATTATGGATGTAGAAAACTATCTATGAGCTTCATTTTAGTACAATGAAAGGAGTTGTAAAATATTTGTTTAAACATTAGAAAGGGGCACCACTCTTTGAAGGCTAGAAATCACTTCCCTAGACTTTCCTCTGATTCTTATCACATTCCTACTCCCGTTTCTGGGAGGTCTCCAGAGAGTATCTGAAACCCTTATCTCTCTAAAGTCTCATTTGACAGTGAAGGAAGAAGGAGTTGGCGGGGCGGGGGGGATGTCAAAAGTCAGAGGCTATTGTAGCTATTTCTCGGGAAATTAGGCAGAAAGAGCAGAAAAGTGGAAAAACCATCTAATAAAGGACAGAAGACGCTAAAGTATTTTCCATATAAAAATGTCATCTTCTGGTTAATCATAAATTCTATGAGAATCATTACATATACCATTCAAAGGTTACTAGTTTTCAAATAATTAGAAGCTAATAAAATATGCACCACTTAGGCTATACTAAATGTAACTTAGCTTCTTTTGCTTATTAATAAAGCCTTTAGAGAAACTTTATAAAAATAAAAGCTATCAACTTTAGGATATCATATTCATAAAAAGCTTTGTAATGCAAAACAGTACCTTTGGTTCCTACTGTGCTTATTGGCTGGATTTTTAAAAAAATCTTCTTTAATAATTATGGAGAAACTTGGCCAGAATTTATTATAGAATTTTTTTTTTTTTTTGAGACAGAGTCTCAAGCTATTGCCCTGGGCAGAGTGCTATGGCATCATAGCTCACAGCAACCTCCAACTTTTGGGCCCAAGCAATCCTCTTGCCTCAGTTTCTCTATTTTTAGTAGAGACAGGGTCTCACTTTTTGCTCAGCCTGGTCTTAAACCCATGAGCTCAATCTATTCACCTGTTTTGGCCTCCCAGAGTGCTACAATTATAGGTGTGAGTCAAATATAAAGTTTTTTATTTGTAAGTTTTACAAACAAATATTCTCAAAACCTGATCTTTTCTTCTTTTTCAGTCAAGATATTAATTCCTAACTTGTTATGGGAGTCTGATAAAATGGGAAAAGTTCTCGTTTTCAGAATGAACCCAGAGAGAAAACTCAGCAGAGTTCAGAGAGTCTTCTGCTAACTGCTGATGACAAATGTAGTTCATGTGGATGGGCAGCATCTACTTTCTGAGAATTTCTTATTTTCATTTTTGTTGGTTTTTTTTTTAATCTTTTGTTTTGCTTTATTTGTGGGGTTTTCTTTTTCTTTGTTTGCTTTTTATTTTTACCAAATTTAGTTTCATTCACTATCTCTTCAATTTTCTGGTACTACATTGAAAAGAAATAAAACAGATAATCACAGGAGGGGTAGCAATGAAAAGAAGAGAAAAAAGCTGCATAATCATCCTCCAAATTTCTAAATATTACTGTTAATAAAGTCACTATAAAGTTTAAGAAGAGAGTGGAAAGGCTGTACACTCAGGGCTCAAGAATACTCTCCCGGAAGACTTTATAAATGGAAGCTTATTAATGTTGTTGTGTGTGTAGTAAAACACATCTGGACTGACATTTAGCTAATATGCCCTGATAGGACCACACCAGCATTGAGAGCCAATGTGCTTTCTGATTGGCTGCAGCATCTAATTGGTTTGTCTCTGTGTCTGAGCATTTATTAATGATTTTGACTACTATAAACCTTGTGGTTTTATGTTGAGCGTTACATAATCCCCAAGTCCACCTGTTATGTACAGCCCCTCCACTGGTGTCTCTTATGCTACAGTAAACTGTACCTAAACTGGGACTTCTCAGTGAGCATCATAGAACCCCTTGCTTTCACAAGACAAGCAAGAACAAATACCTTCTTTACTTTTCGTTGTTCTGGGTGTGTAATTGGTTTCTACAACAGCATCCTTTACTGAACTAGGATGTATATGGCAACCCCCTCCCCTATTATTTCCCTATGGCATCACTATACAAGTGACACCATCCACGACCGGCCACTTAGGGCTTCTTCAGCTGGACCCTTGGTCGGAGGAAACTGAGGTAGCTAAGCCTCAGTGAAGACAGGGGCACTAGTGTAGTCTCTACACTAGGTGGACCACTGGCCTCTGACTAACATGACCAGTGGGCACTCAAATGTCTCTATTTTCAGCACTCTGATAACCTCTGACAGTAAACAGCTACGCTCTGTAACCGTGGAGTGCTCCCATCTCCCAGCTCCAACACTCTCCAGCATGCCTTCCCTCCTGTGAATAATTCCTTCCTGTCAGGTTGCTTCATTATACAGTAGAACTTCTATAGTTGACCACCTCCCTACCTTGACCACCTTCCTACATAAGTTGACCTTGACCTAATGTTCATAGACTGGAGTTGCACCACATACACATATCAGTATAGTGAGCCTAGTTTCTTATGTTGGCAACTTCTGTATGTTAACCAATTTGTTACAGTTCCTTGGATGCCCAACTTACAGAGGTTCTACTGTATTTGCTAACTGAAAAGTTTTCTTCAGTTCAAGCTTTCTTTTCCACTCGAAAGGTCTGGTTAAATAAGCCTCAAAAGCTATCAATTCTCTCCCACTCCTTTCCAACAACTCTCAGCCTACCCTGTTCCCACGGCCATTAGAATGGCCAGAGTTTAACAATCCCAGGATATTCTACCATTTTTGTCACCAATATCATTGCCTGTATTCAGAGTGTTTTAGCAGAACCAGAGATGGGGGTCCACTCATATGCTACAAATGCACAGTTTGTGAGCTGGACAAATGCCTTTCTTCCACCCTCTACCATTTTTGCAAAAAAAGAATTCAAATACTTGTTTTATGTTTGAAGTCAGTCTAAGACATCTCCTCCAGGGCTTTCTCTCAATCTTATTTGTGCTCTCCTCTGAGCCCTAATAAAGCTACATAAACAAAATTACCAGCCTAGATCTCTTTCTTCCCATTTAAGAACTCCTTTTTTCTGAAATCTTTCTAGACAGATTGTAAATGAGATGACCCTGTGGAGTGTTTAAGCAGTTAGCCAACTTAAAGGCAGTAAAGAACTCCTTGTTTAAATTAACCACTTTATTTTGTTCAACTACATAGCACACACACCCTTGAAGCCCACGTTGGTCTCAGCTATGTTCTATGTCCAGCTCTCCACCATTCCATCAGCTCTTGCACCTCTAGATGTGACCTTAGCCAGGACCAAGATCAATTTTGAACTTTGTGTTCTACCTTTTTTGGGGGGATGGGGGGGTGAAGGGATGGGGAACTAGCCCTCTTAATGTTTTTGGTGGAAACTAATACATGTTTATTGTTAAAAAAAAATTCAAACATTACATAAAAAAAAGTACCAAAGTAAGAATCATCCACTTTCTAACTACTCCAGACATTGGTAATATTTCGTTAAACATGCTTTATTGAATACGTCTCTTTGAGTAGTGTGGGCAATTTTTATTACTGCTTAGTAAAGTACCACAAACTTACCAGCTTAAAACAACACAAACTTCTCACCAAGCAGTTTCTGTGGGTCAGGAGTTTGAGCACAGATTAGCTAGGTTCCTGCTCCGGGTCTCATGTGGCTATAACCCTCACATTTCTGGGACTATTGTCCTATTGAAGCTCAGGGTCCTCTACTCAAGTCATTCAAGTTCCTGGAAGAATTCAGTTCTTTACAGCTATAGAACTATGAAGGCTTCAGAACAAAGTCCCTGTTGCTTGTAATTCCTGACTTGCTGTGTCTCTAATCTTTAGACTGTTTTAAAGGGCTCCTTTGATTAGGTGAGACCCACCCTGATAATTTCCCATTCATAATAATTAACTCAAAGGCAACAGATTAACAACCTTAATTACATCTATGAAATCCTCCTTGACAGGTAAAGTAACATAATCACAGGTGTGATAGCCCTTCCTCTTCATAGATTTCTCCTACACTCACAGGTGGGAATTACACAAAGAGGAAAGTAGTAGGATTTATTTAAAATTCTGGCTTCCCCACTTAAAATACACATACAATGAACACCTGCACTGTGCATGGCGTTCTATGTATAGTGTAATTTGAAACACTAATATGCCATGACATCTTTCTTGCCTACTAAATATACGTCTACATTTTTATAGCTGAATAGCATTCTAGTCTGTGTTTCAAAATACTTAATCACATCTTGGATGGTGAGGTTGCTTCCAATTTTCCTTTTGTGTACATTAAGCTAGGATGAACCTTCTTATGGACAGTGCTTGTCTTTGCACTTGTGTGATTATTTCCTGGGCACAAATCCAAAGCAAATGGGTTTACTGAACCAGAGGATAAACAAAACTAATGCTGTGATGTCCCGTATAGACAGGGTCCCCCAGCAGGGCACAGTGCTATTTTTCTACCAAAGTTCTGCCTTTGGCGAGGATTCTCAGGTCCTTGTACTACTTCTGCTGAATTATTAGCATCCTTGGAAGGAGTTCTAAAAATTACTAGCTGTCACTGCGTGAAGCTTGCAGGCAGTAACATAAAGCAGAGATGTGTTCACTTGTCACCTCTCTACAATTATCTCTCCCGCCCCCCCAAAAAAGTTGTTATCATCTGTATTAAACAACTCTCAATGAAATAGGGCCTTTATTTCAATTCCTACATGGGTTCGTTAGAAACAGTGAGGAAACTAGATAACTTTTGAGGTTTATAATTTTCTTAACTTTAAAGGGACACTGTACATTCTGACTATATAGTGAGAACTCAGGTTTCAAATGAAGGCTCTGAGAAAATGTAATCAAGTCTGAAGAGGAAACAAAGGTTTAATTCCACCTACCTGCCAGATGTCCTCACCATTCATTTAGCCAATGGTTAGTGAGCCCCATACCAGTGCTGGAATGCGGGGTGAACAAGACAGGCAGAGCCCCCCAAGTGGATTCATGTACATGGACCCTACAAATGCATGATGAAGTTGCAAGACGAAAACAGAGAGATTATGATAGATCCACATAAAGAAGTCTCAAAATAAGAAGTAGGATTTCAGGAATCAGTATGTATTTCCCAACCTAGGGGGTCAGGATCAGGAGATAGAATTAAGAAAAGTCTATCCCAAATGAACAAGTGTTTGAAATCTAATGCATGGCTTGGTTCCTATAGTTAATGATAATGGACTGTGTATTACAAAATTGCTAAGAGAGTAAACTTCAGATGTCCTCACCACAAAAAATTAATATATGAGATGATAGTTAATTAGCTTGATTTACTAATCTTACGATGTATACATGTATCAGATCATCACTCTATTTCATAAGTATATGCAATTATTATATGTCAATTAAAAAATTTTTTTAAAAAAAGAAATGCTAAAGGAAATGTTTTGGTCCAAAGAGAAATGAGATGATCATGTATGGAAATTTGGATCCGCCAACACATGTGTGAATAGCATCAAAAACATTAAATACCTGGGTGAAAGGCAGAGACAATTTTCTCCCTTTCCACTGAATTTCTCTGTAAGCCATTTACATGGTTAAAAATAATAACAAATCAAAACAGAGGATAGAAAAATATGTAAATATGAGCCCCTTTCATGGGGGAGCTTGGGATATAAAACATGGGCCTGTATTAATAGAATGGTATAACAGCAGCCCAAAGGAACTACCCTTGAGACACAGGTAGTCCAAGACACATTTCCCCTGGCCTTCCTGAGTAGAGAGGGTGGCAGGATGAAAGGAATTCCAATGTCTGGGGAAGTGACCCCCTTGCCCTTGGCTCCTGGCCAGTCTGGGGGTTGTGACTGGCTTTTCACTCACTGATGAAGGCTGAGCCCCACTGGGACCATTCTTGCCCTCCCTACCTGCCCGTTCTGACCCTGTTAAGAACTCTTCCACCTTAAATACATAGATAACGCCTCAGTCATAAGTGGAACTGGAATAGATTGCATGCAACTCATTAGATGTCAGAGAGAGAGGAAAAAAAAAAAAAAAACTTCTCCCCAGATCCTGGTCATTTGAAAAGAAATATTATCCTCAAAGAAAAGTCTTTACTTGAGATCTGAAGTACAAAGCATATTTATCTTGTTCCAAGCTAACCTTGCCAAGGAGATTGGAATTTAAATAAGGCTATTCTGGAGCGCATTAATCTTGGGTGGTGGTGCAGCAGAGAAAGCCTGGGCCGTGAAACACCTTGTAGGTGTGGGGGTCCATTCAGGACTGCACAAGTTTTATTGCTGTTTTTTTCCTGGATCCCTCTGCCTGATGGGCGACCTTGTCTGTGTTGAGGGGAGGCTGGCAGAGTCAATGTTTACTACACACTAAACCCTTCCTTCTAGCTTCTGAGAAAAGACTGTGGCTCTCAGGTGGGAACCGACCTCATGCTCTTGCTCAGAGAGCTCCATACCTTTACCCCCTGGCTCCACCTCTGCACTCCTCCCCGCTGCAGACCCTGCCCTGCTTCCCACACCCATCCAGGGGGACTCTTAGCCTACACTCTGCATTCCTCAGCCACCTGCCCTACCTCTGAGCATGCCAAAGCCTTTCCTAATTTAGAAGCAATCAAAATGGTCTTCCCTGCATTGTGTGATGTGCTGGCCACTGCCTTGTCTTCTCTTCGCCCTTCATATCAAAGGCTACTCTTAATGAAGAATCTATACTGCCCCTCTCCCCTTCATTCATCCCCAAGCGATTTTTCCTGATGCTCCTCCATTACCTGTAAAGATACCCGAGACCTCCTCCTTCTTCTCTCCAATCCAGAGAGTCACCTGTGTATACAAAAATGACTCTTGGGTCTCAAATCCTAGATTTCCTAGGGACACTCAAGATCATCCTGTCCAGAAGTAAGCTGGTCACTTACCCATCACCACTAGTTCCAGCACAGACCTCCTTCCCTTCCTCCTTTATTCTGAGTCTTGATAAGCAAAACTACCTTGCTCCCTAGGGACACAGTCCTTCTCAGCTTTCCCAGGCCCCCCAAACCTCCACAAAGCAGGTTGGTTTGACCTCCCTGTGGCTCTTCTCCCTTTGCTGTGAATGCCTTTTGGATCCATTGCAGGGCTTCAGGGATGGGGAAGGGGGAGGACTCAGCTCAGGCTCCTCCTGCTTCTCCATCTACCTTCCACTAACACAGAATTGCAAATTTAACCTTTCTTAATTTATTTCAACAACCTTTTATTGCTTAAAAATAAAAGACAAATATTTAATTTGGCAGGAAAAAGATTTTCTTTTTTAAGACAGTCTTACTCTGTTGCCCCAGACTAGAGTGCTTTGGCCTCAGCCTAGCTCACAGCAACCTCAAACTCCTCTGCCCCAGAAATCCTCCTGCCTCAGTCTGCCAAGTAGCTGAGACTACAGGTGCCCACAGCAACACCTGGGTAATTTTTTTTGTCTATTTTTATGAGAGATAGGGTCTCACTCCTCTTCAGGTTGGTCTTAAACTCTCGACCTCAAAGGATCCTCCTACCTCAGCCTCCCAAAGTGCTAGGATTACAGGCTCAAGGCACCATACTGGCTCACAAAAGGATCTCACAATCTTATCCTGCATCAGAGCTCAGGGCACCTGTATCATAGCTCAGTATTTAAAAGCATGAACTCTAACTAGCTATGTGACCTCGAGCAAAGTTCTTAGTCCCTCTCTGTGTTTCAGCTTCCTCCCTTGAAAACTATGGATAATTATAATACTATCATTCCAGTGAGGTACTAGGAACATCAGGTGTGTTAATATACACAAAGATTTTAGAGCAGCACTGAATACACAGGAAGTGTTGTATCAATTTTGTGGGCTGCCTGCAGTCACCCTCAACGTTGCCCTCCGCTGCACACCAGTTGCTAACATGATACTCTCTAGTCACAACAAGCAGCAAACAGTTCCCCAGACACACTGTGGTGGCTATTTCATGCCATGGAAGCTTTGTCCTTCCTCCTTTTTGGTGACCTTCTAAACTCCCATTTATCCTCTAGGACTCAGCTCAAATATCACTTCTGCAGGGAAGCCTTCCCAAATACCCTGAGACTTGAGCCACCCACCGCACTCCCAGTGCCTCATGAACATCCATTTTAGGATGCTTCATTTCAATTAATTATTTTTAAAAATGACAGTTACTATTTTTGAGCGTGTGTCACATGCCAGGCCCTGTTCCAAATACTTAGCACATATTAGCTGATTTAAACCCCACAGCATGACCTGGGTTTACATGTCTGTCATTCCTCCTAGCTTGGGAGGCTCTTTATGGGCAAAAATGTAAGTCTGGATCATCTCTGAATTTCTAGCACCTAGTAAGGTGCCTGGTGTGTAATGGGTACCTAGTTAAATTAACATCTCTTAATTGAGACAATCAGAAATGGGCTGCACTCAGAGAAGGACAGGAACGCACACGATTAGTGGCATTGAAGGACATCTAGAGTAAGACAGATGGGAGTGGACCTGTAATTCATCAGTGCTATAAACAAAGACTGCTATAACTTCCTCATTCCATTATTAAATCACTATTACTATATGCACATTTTCTATAGTGCTGAGGGGTTAATGTGCTCTCCTTTGATTCTGTACTGTCATATAATTTCAGGTCTTTCCAAGGACATAATAATACAATTCATGATAACATTTTATTTCATGCTCTTGCTTTAAGGGTCACATACGAAGTTCTGGGAAGTGTATGGCCTTTAACTCCTAGGTTGCCCACCTTTGACGGAAGGTAAAGAGATACTCACCCTGACAACCTATTCTTCTTGATGAACACCAAATGGAAATTTGCCACAAATCACAGAGAATTATAGTCAAGAGTTAAAGTTACAGTTTCTAGGGAAATGGTCTAAGGCCATAAACATACGTATTTATTGCTTGATTGTTGCAAAGAAATATGCTTTTTCTAAATCAGAACTATATATACAAAAAAAAAATAAGCAAAGCTAAGTATTTCAGTTTCAGTTAACCTTTCTTTCCTACCCCTTCAGCATGTAGTAAGTTCTGTTTCATTATCCAGCAGAGAATGGTCAGGATCAAAACTGTTTAATGTGCTTATTAAAATATCTGGGTAGCCTTGAGGCCCATCTTAGCAGGAGGAGAGGAACATCCACCATGTGAGTGCCCCCACAGATGCCAATGGGAATGGATCGTCCCAGCACACTCAAATCTGAAGACCAGGATATCTCCTGGAGACCCCCAAGTTGGGCTTACTCCATCCTAATAACCTATAGATAGCATATGCATGGGATCAAAGGTCGCTTTTTGATTTCTTGAAGCATTGAATGTGATGGGAGGTTTAACCTCTCCTGGGTTGTGTTTTCTAAGGAACTACCATTGCTGGAATGAAGCGTGGATGACAAGGCCTGACCTTCCCGTTGGATTTGGAGGCTGGCAAGTTGTGGACAGCACCCCCCAGGAAAACAGCGACGGTAAAACTACATCCTCCCTCGGGGAAATTATTTCTCCATGGCTGATCTTTATTTCACTGTTATGATTGCGTGTGATACGTGGGAACCACAGCCATTGAGAACCAACATCTGAAATGTGCTTTTTGGGCACATGTACAACTACCTGCCAATCAGGTGTAATTTCATTTCAGTAGTCAGCTTTACCTTGATTATTTTACAACTTTTAGGAAAATAATATAAAATGTAACATGTATAACTCATCTACTCTTGCTTTGATAAGCAGTTTTGAAGACAGGAGAAAAAATGTCTGTAAGCATTTTTACTAGGCTATAAAATATCCTCCAGCCTTCCCCAATTCACTGTGCTAAGATGTAACACAGTAGAGAAAATAGGGAACTCGAAAAATAATTATAGAGCACCCTTTAGATTGTTGTTTTTTCAGAACCTGATTTCTTTTTATGTTGTGTGATTTTTTCCATCGCTTGCGTATGTGGATATTTGTCTTCTAACTTGCCAACGATACTAAGTAGCGGCAGCTCTGACCTCCTCCAGATTTTTGTAAAATCACATTATGAGTCTCCATCTCTCTTTAATATGATAGCATAAAAAGTCAGTGGACTGGGGATATTACGTTTATTTCCTCAGGTGTTGATATGAAATATTGATGTGTACACGTAGGCATAGATGCATAAACATTCACTGTACATTCATAATGAGATTATATTATCATACTGGGTTTTAAAGAAGAAAGGTCAACACTTTCTGATGCTCTGGATTATATATCATGAGAAGACTTCAGAGGTGATTAATGGCAGCTAATCTCTTATTAACTATGGACAGGTGGTTACAATTTAGAGAATTTTAGAAGAGTAACAAGTTGGCCTGTGTGCGTGGTTAATGTCCAAATTCTCCATTTAAACTCGACATATGTCCATCATGTTCAGAAGCAAAAGACAAAAATCAGAACAAACAAAAACAGCAATACAGCCACCGAGGACACATTTCCAACACTTCAGATACCAGTTCGTGTGTAAGCCAACTGCATGGCACAAGCTCACTCGGCATGTGTTCATAGGT
Source organism: Galagoides demidoff (assembly GCA_963574575.1). Lineage (NCBI taxonomy): Eukaryota > Metazoa > Chordata > Mammalia > Primates > Galagidae > Galagoides > Galagoides demidoff. Next base: position 38,043 of record CAUYQV010082302.1, read on the forward strand.
GGCAGAGCAGATGCAGAAATAGTGTTGCCCCGTCTCCTTTCCACTGCTTAAAATTTTGGTTTGAGAAGGCATTGCCAGCAAAACTGCCTTGATTCCACAGTTGGTTATCTACCCTCCCTAGCCATAAAGTGTACGGTCTAAGTCAATGATGAGGTTGGGAACCCTAGTCTCTATGGAGCCATCTGCAGGGCTATGAACTGTGCAGCATCTGGATGTAACGGGACATACTCACTCCGCTTCTCTTGTGTGTGGTCCAGGTATGTATCGGTGTGGCCCCGCCTCTGTTCAAGCCATCAAGCACGGCCATGTCTGCTTCCAGTTTGATGCTCCCTTTGTTTTTGCAGAGGTAAGTGGAGAGCTGGAGGGAAGTGTTCCCTCCTCAGCCTCTTAACATGTAAAAGAACAACATAGAGGTTACTGGTAAATATTTCTAGATTTCCCAGGTACGTGGGGTATGCTTTGTGTTTATAAAGTTAACTAGCATCATTCTATTGTCCAGGTTCTTAATGCTAACTGTAGTTCTTATTTAACATTTTTTTCTTTCCTTGATGTTTTGAGATCTTTTTTTCCCCCCAAAGCAAATATTTTAGCTTGGTTCTTTGCACCCATGAAGTTTCTCTGCACTCCAGAGAAATTAAGTGGCTAACTGGATCACTCAACTAAATATTAGAGGAAAAGGTCCAGGAATTAAATTTCAGAGAATACTACTTCCCTCTAAGTCTAACCCAACAATCCATGTAAAACAAGATCTCCACACTTTCCCCAATTGTGTGGGCCATGTCCTGCTATAACAAACCATCACCCATGGCTGGGGGAAGTAGAGAAGAGTTGAGTTGCTAAGTAGGGAGAGGAGTGCAGAGGGCTGCTCCAGTAAGGGAATGTAGCCCACCTGGTGGGTTGATGGAGACACTTGGGTGAAGGGCTTAAAATTTCAGAAGCACTGGGGGCGGGGGGAGAAAAAATGGTGGCTGTTAAAGGATGCTCCAAGGAGAGCTCTTAAGATCAAATTAAATGTAAGAGGTGTCAGGTAAAGGAGAAGGCTGGGAGGCTTCTGGTGGGGTAGGGCATGTGCAAGGCTGAGAGGCAGGACTTGCCTGGAGTACATTTGCACCGATAAATATACTGAAACAGTGTCTCTCACTGTGTCTACCATTTGATGCTCTTGGCAATCCCTTTAAAATGGGTATTATAGTTCTTCCCATTTTACAGAAAAGAAAATTGAGACAAAGAGTGGTTAAGTAACGTTTTCACAATCATCTAGCTAATAAATAGCAGTGTTAAGATTTGAAGCCAGGCAAACACAGGAGCTCATGCTGGTAACCACCACACCCTACTTAGTATGCTACAAGGAATCCATAGTTGTGATTATTACATAGTACTAAGATATACCAGGCACTGTGCTGGGGGAATCCAGAGCAATTTCTCATGTTCTTAAGAAATTTAATTCCAGATGTGAAGTGACAGGTTACACAAACACCAAAAGTGAAGGAACAACGATCTAAGCAATGCCATAGAACTAATCATCAGGTAGGCGGTGCAGATGACACATGGCCCACATTTATGCATACGGACTCAGTGATTGAGAAAGGGGCCAAGACCTGAAATAAGACAGCAGAGACCACAAGACACTGTCTGGGGACAGAGGGAAGTCAGAGAACACACAAGGATGATGTCCTGTGTCAGTGTTGCCTCAGTAATAGAGGCAGAGGACTATGGGACCACATAGGAAGGAGGAATGATTAAGCAAAGGAGGTTAAAAAGAAGCCAGAGGACAGGAGTTTTAGGCATAGGGGATGACGTTAGCATCTGAAAGCTATGTTTGGGCATTGGAGTCATGCAGACTCACTAGAATACCAGAGGTGCAATGAGGGTGTCAGAAGGCTGAAGAAACTCAACATGGGGGACCTTATTCCCTGAGAAATTTGTCCTTATCCTTTAAGCGAGGGAGAGTTGTCACTGGGTAGGGGCATGAATGGGATGCTGGCAACCTTGTCTAGAATGGATTAGAAGGGGTTGTCATGAATGTGGCAAGGCCAGCTAGAGGGCTGGGTCATCACTCCATCCTGGGAGATGGGAAGGTTCCGAACTAGACCAACAGCAACAGCAGGGCACGGAGGAGGCAGGGTTGAGAATATTTAGGGAGTAAAATAAGTGTCAGTATTCCAACAGCTATGCAATAGGAACTTTGAAATACACGAAAGGGACAGTGTTCCTCTCATCTGTGCCTGTCCTGGAAGTTTCTAGATGACTTGGGAGACCAGGCTTACTGGACTTGGATTTTTATCCCCTTGATTTCACTCTGGGATTTGAAGATTTAGAGAAACCTCTCTGGCAGCCATCTGGTAATTTACGATGCTCCAAGAACCTCTTAAGGAGAAATCACTCTAAAATCCACCAAGCCTTGTGTTCATCTTTTTATTATGCTTTATTGCTGCAAAGAAGGAGAGAGCAAGGACCTCCCTCCATAAGCGAACTGCCTAATAGCTGTTAATGCAAACGCTTTTTGCTATTATTAAATATAGATCGGGGTGTTATGAATGTCATCAGGATCTGCAGATTATAATTACTCCTTTCTCACCCACTGCAGAGGCGTGTCTGACAGAGAGTACAATTTGTTGCCTTGGCATGGGCTGAGCTCCAGGGCTGAGCCATTTATGAGGGATGTTTGAGCTGATGACAAGTGTATGAGGAATCTTTCCTCAAGGGGCCTAACGTAGGACCCCATGGAGGGTGGGTGTTGCATGGAATGAAACTTTAACGCCACTGTGTGTGACTCAGATGCGAGGCTGAGGCTCCCTTCCCTGGCCCGGCTCCTTGCCCAGCAGTGTACCTCTGAGCCAGCCTCTCTTCTCTCAGCGTGCTGGCTTTCTTGTCATTCCTTACTCATTTCCGGGCCAGCATCATGTTCATTGACTGTTGCATAGTTTTCCTAGGGCCTTGGTCTCGTTAAGTGAAAACAGTGCCCAGCAGAAGAGGGGTGTGCCTGAAGCCCCCTGCCCTCTCTGCCTTCTCTGCCTCTCCTTCATCTTGGAAATTTACCCTCCACCTTCTCAGACTTCTACCAGAGCTTGAAGCTTCTATTTCTCCAATCCCCTTCCCCCTCAGGCCCTCATTGCTGCGGTGGTTCCTTCAGTTTTGAAGGCCCATCTGCCTTTACGCTTCTCCACTCATGGCAGCCAAAGGCTTCCAAAGAGGTGAGAAGACAGCAGAGCAGAGACATGTCTGCAGTCATCTTATGGGACCTTGTGTCCACTAAGCACTCAGGGGTTCTCAGTGCAGAATTCTCCTTGTCTTAGTGAAGGTGGTTCTCTTCTGTCTTAATTTCTCCTAAATGGCTCTATTACCTCCTTCATACTGCTCTGCCCCAAACTTACATACACACATGCACACTTGGATGCATGCACATGTGTGCACTCATACATGCACACTCATAGCCTCTCTCCCTAGCAGTAACTATGCACACCCAGGGCCACATTAACCATCCCACCACTCTGGAAGCCACACCCTCTTCAGCTCGGGGCCAGCAGTTCTCTGCACACACCCTGTGCAGATGCTTCTCTGTACATTCTGTGCTCTCAATTCAAACTTGTTTATTTTGCTGCCACTTGTTAGATGCAGCCCAATTTTTGGCATCTTCTAGTTGAATCAAAAATAATTCAACCATTCATTCAAATGGCATAATAAAACTTTGGAAGCATTTTGGCTTCTTTTCTAAACCTTCTAGATGTATCTTGCTAGAAATATCTTCAAAAAATATCACAAATCTAACCACTTCTGCCATCTGCATCGTTGCCCTCTGAGCTCTCCACAGCACTGAGATCTGTGAAGCCACCTCCCTCTGACTCACTTCCTTACTTCCTCTTTCACTTCCTCTCTTACCCCTTTTCTGTCAGTTGTCCACAAATCTTCCAGAATTATCCTTTAAAACGTACATAGAACATCACACCCCTGCCCTAAATCTTCCAGTGGAGTTTCATCACCCTTACAATAAAATTGAACATACAATTTCACAAGACTCTGTGTGACCTGGTGCTGGCTTCCCTGCTACTTCGTCCCTTTCTCATTTCACTCCATTCACACTGAACTTCTTACTCTTCTAGAAGCATCCGTGCATGCTCTTGTTTCAGAGCTTGTATACATACTGTTCCTCTCACTAAGAAAGCCCCTCACCACCCTCCCTTCCTGTGGTGGAAGAGCACGTGCCCTGTTCCCACTTGCACTCATGTCTCTGATCCGCTGCCCTCTTTGAAGAGGCTCTTATTCACTGCTTGCATCACCTAAAATATTTCTGTCTGCCATGTTGTTTCCTCCTACCCTTAGTGTCTATTATTTCTCTCTCTTCTAAAATATAAGGTCCATTAAAGTAGGATCTGTTGAATCTTTACTAATGAGAGCAGAGTCTGGCGCCAGGAGGGCCATCTGGCCTAGGTGGGCATTCACTGCCCCCATCTGCCCTCAGAGAACAGCATGTTCTTGGCAGAGCGTGTAGCTGAGGTTATCCCCCTTGGGAACAAATGAGCCAAAAGAAACTCTGTCCAGGGTCCTGAAAGCAAGAGTGAGTTTCAGTCCTCAGCAGTGAAGAACACAGTTCTGCCAGCTGTGGACATGTGTTCACACTCTAATGGCACAAGTAGAAGTTTGCAGAGAGCAATCCTGCAGCTAGCTGTCCACCCCAGCTTTTCAGAGCCACCAGAGTCTGGGACAGTGGCAGAGGCTGCATAGGAAGTGCCTGTGTCTGAGAAGCAAGGATGAGGCATTGCAAAGAAAGCAACAGATTTCATGTATGGATGCCCAGGTTTGCCATGACTATAACCCCTTCAAGTGTAAGGGTAGGACTAGTTGATCCCTAAGATTTCATCCCATTCAAAAGAAGGGAAAAAATAGCCGTAAACATAGGACTTTCAATACTATTGAACTACCTTTGTGCCCTGCAGGGAAGGTAGGCTCAGAGAGATTTACAACTTACCCAGTCACACAGCCTAAGTCCAATATTCCTTGCAGCACACCCTGCACTTAAGGGCAGTTCTACTATAGATAGACGATTGGTCTTGAGTGGGGCCTATCACTGGTACTTATTTAAGCCACTCAGTGATTCTCCTGTGTATCCAAAATAGAAAATCATTATACTAGAGTTAAAACTGAAAATAATACTTTCCCTCTGTGCCTGATCCTCAGTATACATATGAAAGGGCAGTTGGTACATGTGTCTCTCCTCTCCCCTCTCCACCAGAGATGGTGCTATCAGGCTGGCCTGAGACTTTAGCCTACATACATTTCTTAAGCCATACTCAAGAGGAGGCCAGGATTTAGCCACTTTCAAATTTAGCTGGTCTCCCTGGAAAACCATAAGCCGTTGTGAGGTTTATTATGAAGAGGGCATTTATCATCGGTTGTTGCTATAATTTGTAAGTGGAGGAGGGTACATGTATGTTCTTGCATGGTTTCCTCCAGAGGGAATGCTGAAATTCTCAGCCAGTGCACTTAAAGTTCCTTAACTTTCCCCCCCCAAAATAACACATTCCTCAGGTATCTGCTCCATCCCCTCCTGTCCTGATTCAGTTTCACATTCTGGCCTTTCACAACATGTGGCTGATATTAGCGAGTTCTGCTTACTCTGCCGAGGGGCAGGGCCAACATTTATCACCCTCAGAAATTTGAACCCGAGCACAGAACCATCTTGCCACCTCAGGGTGGTGCTCATGGTCCTGCAGGGTGATGTGCTATCAGGCTGAGGGGACGACTTTGGCCCATATGAGTTTGCCTTCTTCTCCATCAGCTCCCAGGCATGTAACCACAACCACTCTGCTTCTTCCTTCTGAGATTTGGTGTCCTCATCTGTCACATGGTTATAATAATACTTCACAGGCTTGTTGTTGAGGGTTTAAATTAATCTTCTATAATATGTCCCTGAAATATTGTGGATATTCAATAAATGTTGGCCAGCTCCTCCTTAGTAGAAATAAGACTTCATATATACTCAGAACATTTTGTGAGAAAAGAGGGAAAAGTTGCTCTCTTTAACCTCGACTTTAAAAGATAGGGCTATATCACCAAATTTCCCTCTTACCTAAGAATGACAGTTACGTTCTTGCTCAGTTTTTAAATTTGCAAGTCACATTTATATAGATCTTATTTCACTCTGACCTAAAATATTGCTGTGCAATTGGCAGAATAGCCCAGTCATTTTCATTTTATAGAATTGGGAACTGAAGTTCAGAGAAGTTACCATGACTTTCTATAAGTTCACATCCAAGATCAAAACTTGCAGTTAATCCAGTGCCCTCCAGATACCTTTGTCAGCACCATGGCACCTGCTACTCCCTCTGCCTATCCCAGCCTGCCTCCCCTCTATTCCTCAGTTGACTAACCCCTATGCATCTGTTAGGTTTCTCAGCTGTTACTTCCTAGCCATCCCCCCCTATACACACACACTTCCCCATGTGCTCCCAAAATATCTTGCTTGGATTTACTCTTTCCAGATACTTATTACAGCATATTGCAGTGGTTCTTGGGCCTGTGTGCCCAGTAGAATTATCTGGGACCTTTTAAAATATGTAATAGACTTAGACTCTCACCCAAGACCTCTTTAATCAGGTATCTATTTTTTAAAAAAAGTTCTGCAAGTAATTCTGACACAAGAGTCACTGTTACTAGAGCATAAACTCTGTAATGGTAGTGACCCAATCTATCTTGCTTATCATTAAGACCCTGGAACCTTGAACAATCTCTGGCAATATTATTAAATAATATGTTATTATCAATAACATTTATTGTTTATGCCAGCCATCATGGTGAGTAATTTACATGCATTTATTTCAATTAATTCTGCCAATCATCCTATGAGGAAGGAGTTATTACTTCCATATTTAAAAGGGGGAGGACTGAGGCTGGGAGAGGAGGTTGAAAACATTTAATAAATACATCAATGACTGTCAGCAGTGCAATTTCTGTTTCCTACCTGCTGCCATGATAATAAATGAAATCCCCAAGAAAGTGATTCTAAAAAATATAATAAAGGACTCTGGGGGAATCAGCTTTCAGGCACAGATTAGACATTGTCTTTTGAAAGTAGAATGATAAAGCAGAACCCTGGAAGAACTTGGGGATCTGCCATCATGGCCCCAAGATGCTATTTCCAAATGCTACAAATAGCACATTTTAGTTGCTGAACTGCCAGAAAATTGCCTGAACTCCTCCTGAATAGTCCAATATTGCTTTTCAATTAGAATGCTTTTGGCTGCAAGTAAAAGAATTAATATCACTAAAACAGTTGGGGGTTTATTTTTCTCATATTAGAAATCCTATAGTAAGTTGGTCCCAAGGTTGACTTAGCCATTTAATAGCATCATCAAGCCCCCAAATGCCTCTCATCTTTCTACTCTGTCATCTTCTAATTGTTGGCAGTGTTACCCGTCAGGATGATGTCTCAGGATAATGACAGAAACTTCAAGAATACTTTACTTTGTTTAAAAACATCTGAAAGCAGTAAGGGAAGGACAAACTCTCCCATGGACCTCTCTCCTTTTGTAAAGGAGAAAAATCTTTCCCAGAAGCCACCTACCAGACTTCCTCTTCTTCCTAGAAGTGCATCCCATAGGTACTGCCAGCTGAAAAGAAATCACAGCAGGGAATGGGCATGATGCTCTCAGCTCTCCCTTAGGAGGTGGAACATATAGGAAGACAAATGGAAAAAAGAAACAGTCGCTATTTAGACAACTGAGGCCCCTAGTTCAAAAATATTCTCCATTCAAAATACTGATGATGAATCTAAACTGGATTTCCCTCCAGAACATTTATAAAAGCAGTTTAGCTCTACATTCAGTGCTTTTGCATAAAGGAGTGCGTCAACTCCAGGATCTCTAGATGACTGTGCTGAGGCGAGTTAGATTTTAGTGACAAGGACATGTGATGACACCTGACATTCTCCTCTTCTGCTTCCAGGTCAACAGTGACCTTGTCTACATCACAGCTAAGAATGATGGCACGCATGTGGTGGAAGCTGTGGATGCCACCCACATTGGAAAATTAATTGTGACCAAAGAAATCGAAGGAGATGGCATGAAGGATATTACTGATACTTACAAATTCCAAGAAGGTAATTTACTACAACTGGATGAAGATTTATTTGCTCAAGTCCACTTAGTACTTAATCACTGTCACTCTGAGATTTGTCCTGGAGAATTCCCTGGTGTTTGCAGCATTTGGTAGCAAGAGCAGAAGTATAAACTCTTGTGAGTGAAAGACACATCATACACACTGTTCTTCATTGTGGTTTTGTTTGCTTTGAGCAGAATTCCCCTTTGTGTGGCTTCTGAAATGACTTGGCTTCAAGACAGATTTAACAGACTATAGAATATATTCTTACAAGAACCTTAACTTCAAATAATCCTATTAGAAAACATGATATAAGTAATATAATTTTAGTTCAATAATTGAAATTTAAATAACTACTTCACATGTATTTAATACTTTACAGATTATTTTCTCATATCTTGTCCCCTTTAATTATTATGAAAGTCCTATGAAGTAGATAACACAATATTAATAGGACAATACAGTTCACTAATTCAGGCCAATTAGGTAGAAAGTCAATTTCATTTATGAAATAATATCATGATGGGGTCTTGCTAACTTTTATTGCACAGGATGTTTCAAATGGTGGTGTTAAGTTTAATTCTCTCACTCAACATTGTCTATTCTATGTCTGCAGTTGGTTTGGTGCTGGGGATTCCAGCAATGAGCAGGAATCAGTTCCTCTCCTAGGACAAGTGATAGGATTACTACTCAGAGAGAGCTTGGAAACAAGTGTAACATTCAGTCTGACCAAGAGATTCAGAAAAGACAAAGCCCAGGAAGAGAAGTCACCGACCTCAGTTCAAGAAAGCTGGACAGAAGTTTCCAGGCAATGGGAACATAAACAAAGTTAGGAAGTGTGAAGCAATCAGTGTGTTTAAGCTCCTGCAGGCCTTAATAACAAATGGATCACCTCAGAATGCCCACTGGCTGGAGACAAAGCTGCCCAAGGTCAATAGTGGCCAGGAGGTGGAATACTTTGGGTGTCTTTATGGGGAACATAGAATATATTTTGCAAATGATTCACTGCCAAAGGTTCTTAGGAGCAGCATTTATTTTAGTGAATGGATTAAATGATGGGTAATTACCATATACCTAAATATTCATTGGTATTCCTGAAGTGCGAAGGAGTGCATAATTTGTTTTAAATATTTTAGACAGTTTCCTTGCTCTTATTTACAAAAGCAATTTACACTATAAAGAAAAAGCTTGCTGAATTGACAACCCTTGTGCACAGTCTCAAGAAATTGCAGCTTTTTGGCATCTGAACTAGTGAATTTTTACTGTATTCCTGAAATGGCTCTCTGTCCTCTTCTGTTGGTTTTCTTCCTTTTCGCTACATAGATGAAAACTTTTTTTTTCCTTTTTGACTTTTTCCTAACAGGGAAATTAAAAACAATATAAGCATGATAGAACAAAACACACAAGCAATGCCCTCTTACCACAGAGTTATAAGCAAAAAGGTTAGCAAGGGGAAAGGAGAGTTCATATGAAAAGTTAGCTGCAGCACTCACTCATTTATACGTGCATCCATTCAACGGCTGCTCTTCCCACTCTTCCAGTGTGGTGTGGATTTGGAGGCATGCACAGCCCTGCCTTCCCATCTGCCTAGAGAGAAAAGCAGACATAGCCCTGGCCATGCTGGGTGAGAACTGCTCTATCACAGGGTGAATAGGTTCTGCAGGGCTCAGGTGGCTGGAAGGACTCCCAGCCCAGACTCATCAGTCAGGGAGGGCCTCGAGGAAGAAGTTAGTGATGGACTCACTCATCCCAAAGGATAAACAAGGATTGGTAGGTGAAACTGGGGAAAAAATTGCTCGAGTAATGGTAGCAAGACTGTGGTATGAACTCTCTTACTTTGGAAGAAGTCCTAACCAGATAGTGTAGTGAACCAAAGGTGAGACTATAGGCAGCCAGGAGCAGAGTGACAGAGCTGTCCACGTGCCCAAATGCCTTGTGGAAACCACAGAGCAGAGCTGTCATTAGCTGTCAGCGTGGAGGTGACACAAAGGCCAAATCAAAAACAGGACAGTATGAGAGGCCACAAAGGAAAGACCAAAAACTAATATATGAAACAGGAGTTGGTGGCTTGGCCAGGGATAAACTCTATATTAAAACAAAGAAAATGTGTCAACTCTGCATGAGGAAGACACCTGAGGTTCAGGCCAGAGGCAAGACTTAGGGAGAGAGAAGTGGGGTCCGGTCAGGCCAGAAGAACCCCTAAGTCCGTATAAATGGTTACAGGAGAAAATCCACCCTACCTCTGGGCTGGAGTTTGATCCCTAGCGGATAATTAATCCTTTAACCAAGTGTGGCATATGCATTTCAGATAACTTTGGAAGTGGCTGAGTGGAGCACTGTTCTGAAGATGCTGAATACAGGGGGAGGGAGGGACTGAGGATGGCATCTGCCACCATGGCTATGCGCTTACCACCCTAATTCTCACTGTTAGTCTCTCAGATAATTTCTCTGATCCACAGATGCTGACTACAGACACTAAAATACGAAGATGAGTAAAATCATAGGGAGCAAATTATGACTAGATTTAGGAATTAAATACTATAATTAATTAAATCATGGAAAGATCATTTTTCACTTCTAACTTACTAAAGCTTAATATTAACTTTAATACTTTTTTTCAAAATATATGATTAAGACACTATAAAACTTTGAAAACTAGCATTCTGAGAACTTCTCCTGGGGCAATATATCTTCTTTGGTGATGGTGTCGCCGTCTCATTCTCTCCGTGCTCCATCAATCACTTCCTCTGTCCCTGGCATTTTCCTCCCTCTTTCTCGCTTTTCTCCTTCCAGTGAGCATTTAAGGGACCACAAGTGAGTCCTGCATTAAAAAAAAAAATTTGCAAAAGTCTTTTTCAACACTCTAGTCCCTACCAGGCATGCCCCATTATGCCTTCCTCCTCACTTCCTGAAAGGGCCACTGGACTTGCAACCTTCCTCCTTCCTGTGCCCTGATTCCTGCAACCAGCCTAGGAAGCTTTGCTGCTTAAGGTTACTAACACCCTGATTGTCCCTGGAATAAGGGTTCACAGACCTCATTTTACATGACCTTCCTACACTTCCTGGTGCTGTTCTCACTCCCTCTTTTTGAAATCCTCTCTTCCTTCTCTTTGTTTCCACAGTGTGTCTTTCTCTTGGTTCCCCCACACCTACCTGACCCCTTTTCCCTGTCTTCTTCTGAAACTATAACTTCCCTCTGAATGTTACTTCACTGTAGGGTCTAACCCTTCCCACCTACTTTCTGACCTTCCTACATAGCTGGTTGTCTCTGCCCAGACTTTACCTAAATGTCCCACCTTGCCAAATGCCATCTTTTCTTACTTCCCTCCCCATCTCAGGTCTACAAGTAAAGAGAACCCCTAATGAAGAGAACCATCCACCAAAATTTATCAAGTTTCAAGTGACCCAAACAGCAAATCCTCTAAATGTCCCATCAAATGCATCCCTTCCAGCTCCAGGATCACTGCCCCCAAATGAAATAGTATCAGGTATATGAAATCTTAATATGGTGCCTGATACATAGCACGTGTCTAGTAAAAGTTACTTTTCAGTGTCTCACACCTGTAATCCTGCACTCTGGGAGGCCAAGGCAGGTGCATTGCTTGAGTCAGGAGTTCAAGACCAGCCTGAGCAAGACCAAGACCTGATCTCTAAAAATAGCCAGGCATTGTGGCGGGCACCTGTAGTCCCAGCTACTTGGGAAGATGAGGCAAGAGTATCACTTAAGCCCAAGAGTTGGAGGGACCAAGGGTGACAAAGTAAGACTCTGTCTCAAAAAAGAAAGTTAGTTTTTACTATTGTTGGTAGTTCTATTATTCTGCCATTTTGTGTATTATTACTATTAGTTTGGGCTGTGATTGTTTTTCTCCCAGAAAAATACCTCTCTAGCTTCCTCATTCCACCTTACCTGCTCATCCTCCCCTTCCTTTAGTCTAAGCCCTGCCTTGCAGCCAAAGTGATATTATCTGCAACATAAACCCAAACCTGTTCCACTCATGCTGTTTATAAGCCCTCGCTCTCTTCCTGTTGCCTCTGGGCATTCCAGTGCTAACTCACAAAGCCTTGTGTTAGCTGGCTTTTGGCCCACTGGCTGCATCTCCTGACTGTTTCACAGCTATTGCTGCAGCTGCCAGGGGAGCCACTGGCAGTTCCTCCAAGCCGAGCTCTCACCTGCCTCCCTGGCTTTACCCTTACTGTGTAGGAAAAACCTTCCAAGAAGCTTCCCCTGACCCCCTCTGGCCAACCTCTGTCTCAGCACCTGTGATGAGTGAATCTGAACTACTATCATTCTTCATCTGTTCCTTCAGTACAGCTGTGTTTCTGATCTGTGCCCAGCACTGTGCTTGGACATTATAGGAGCTCTAATAGCATGAAATGACCAAATGGATTGTCACTGAGGTGGCACTTTCTCAGGTGAGCTTAAATGAACATAAATTGTCCTACACTAGACTATTTAGTGCCTACAATAAAGACAAAGGTTTTGCGTCTAGCTGAAGGCAAAGTGCTTCCCCTAACCCCTGTCCTTCAGATCCTTTTGGCAGGCTATGCCCCCAGACCTTGGGGACACAGAGGTGGACAAGTCAGATCATGTCCCTGTTCTTATGGAGCTTGCATTCCAGGGGAAGGAGAATGTCACAGTGATTAGTGCTGAGACAAGGAAGAGAAATGGAAAGGCATATGTCAGTGAGAGAAGAGAGGATTAAGGTTTGGGCACACATTACACAGGGTAAGTGGGGAAGGACCAAGGAGGTGACAGTGGATCTAAGGCTGGAGCAATGAGAGGCTTCATCCAACATAAAAGGGCTCTCTTATTACATCCTAGTTAATGGGAAGATGTTTTGTGCCTGGAGATCCCTACAGAAGAATCTTAGAAAATAAAATTTAGCTTTGGATAAATCTCTCAAAGCTCTAAAATTGTGCCCATGGCCCTGAATTATGTAAGACATCACAGCACAGAGCATAACTGTAGAGAAACAGGAATTACTCTGCCAGGCTCTGGGAAAACCCTGCAGTTTTTTCCTCCTCTCTGGGCCTGCACTTCCCGCAGCAGCCCCTGCCTCTTCCCCAGAGGGGAGTTGAGGGTTCCTCCACCTGCCATATGCTATGCACTTGCTCAGAGCTGCCTCAAACCTCCCTCTCCTTTCCCCTCACCTGGGCCGGCTCAGCACCTCTCCCCAAAGGCAGCTCCTCTCTGATCACATTCCTGCTGCTCAGATTTGCCTCCTGCATTGTGCCTAAATGCACATTTGGCCTCCATCCAAAGTGATAATCGTTAATGCTCTCTTTCTCACAGACCTATTTGCCAGATGACTTTTGCTAAAATATTCCACTGCACTTTCCTCACCCCTGCCTCTCCTTCCCTTCAGTATTTTCTCCCTCCTGTTGATCTATAAACACATTCTCTAGCCAAGGCTTATCCTAGGCTAGTTATTTGGGGTATATCCCGCAGTCCTGACAATCAGGGAAATTGTTAATACACACACACACACACACACATTTGTACGCAACACCTGCTGGCATTTTCTCTGTCTTTGCAGAGTAGTTTCCTCAGATTATGCATCTATTACCTGTAAGCCATCTAGTGCCCCTAGGATATAGAGACCCTTATTTTCCAAACAAGGAAACTGATGGTAATAACAGTGCCTACCTTGTAGAACTGTTATGAGGATTAAGTGCGATAATTCACAAAAGCACTTATCCCAAGGCCTGGCTCTTAGTTAGCAGTCAGTGGTAGTTATTGTGATTAACTGGCCTCTTAATCGCCATTGCATTTCATCATTAATGAGGTAAAATAGAAGACAATACTTTAAAATTAACATAATTATAAAAAGCAGAATTCTTATTTTAAAGTTATTTTTATGTCCTGCTAGCCATTCTCAGGACAAGTTTTTACAGGCCAAAGAACTTCTTTCTTTCTTTCTTTTTTTTCAAGCCAAAGAATTTCATCTCTGTCCTCTACAATGCACAAAGATAACCCAAAGGTATTTAGGATAGAAACAAAATGGCCACCACCCCTCTCCACCTCCACCAGCCCTGTCCCCAATGCTTTGTCCAAAGCTCTGTATGGACCCCCATCCCTGCTTGTAGTATTGGAGGCATAAGCTCTCTCTGAAGCCTAATGTGTTATCTGTGTTTCCTGCTTCCTCGCCCACACAGGGCTAATTTTTTTTTTTAATCTTCTAGAGCTCCTTCTCCTTCTCCCCACCCTTCATCCCCATCATGACCACCTCAGAAACCATACGCAAGACACTTTCCTCAAGATAGCACACACACCTCAGATGGTCATAGATCTTTGGTGCACCACCACAAGCCAATAGATATACCTTTAAAAAACTGCATAAGGTGTTAGATGAGTTTGGGAGACCTTATGTTCAAGACAAGTAAACAGGTTTCCTTCCTGTATGGCTTCATCTCAGAACCTGACAGGTTAATGGAGCTGGAGAACCTACAGGGGCTCTGGACAGCTGCCCTGAGAGCCCTGGGACATGGGAGGTCTGTAAACATCTTGCCAGAACCCCGTGTCCTGGGGCCACTCATGGTTTGCAATCTCTGCATGGGGTGGGAGGTTGGCGGGGAAGGGTAGGGCCAGCTCAGCTCAGCAAAGAGCAAGTGGGACAGGCCCAGGTGGAAGAAGGGATGGGGAAGACAGTTTTGTTGGAAATGCACAAATGGAGAGGATTCACATTGCAGGTGGCAGAATAGCAAGGGGCAATAATTTCCACAGTGGATGTTGAAAAGTCTCCAAGTCCTTGCCCCATGGCCAGGACTCAAGAAGGGAAGAAAATTCACATAGAAGTTTGAGAAGAGTTAGATTTAGCCAATTTTATCTGCTGAACCCTGAAACAGTAGCACTGGAGAAACATCTCTTAGCATACCCTTTTTCTAGATAGGGCACTGCAACTACAGACTCGGCAACCTAGACAGGTTACCTGTTCTCTGGGAATCTAACTTTGCAGAATTTAACAGAGGAATAATGATGGCCGTCTGCCTCCTTGGAGTACAGTACTCAGTGTGTCTATTCACATAACTTGCTCTTTGGTGGACTGTAATTCTTTTTCCCAGTTATTATCTCTGGATCTCTTCTAGGTCAAGAAGAAGAGAGATTGGCCCTAGAGACTGCCCTGATGTATGGAGCTAAAAAGCCTCTCAACACAGAAGGTGTCATCAAATCCAGGTCTGATGTAGACATGGACTTTGAAGTGGAAAATGCCGTGCTGGGAAAAGACTTCAAGCTCACCATTACCTTCCAGAACAACAGCCCCAACCGTTACACCATCTCAGCCTATCTCTCAGGCAACATCGTCTTCTACACCGGGGTCTCAAAGGAGGAGTTCAAGAAGGAGACATTCACTGTGACACTGCAGCCCTTGTCCTGTAAGCTAATGAGGGTGTGTTCTCTCCAGGACTTGTAATCTGGCTCCATGTCTTGCTAGGTGGTGACAGCTGGGAATGGCTTTCTGTACAAGTTAAAGTTATCTCCCAGAGCTCAGGAGTGCGAACCCTCTATTCCAGACTAGCCTCAGCTTTCATCTTCACTTCTGATGTGTAGAAGTGAATGCCAAAATTTTCAAAGCCTAGAGAGAGGCCTGTGAGTCCTGAGAATTAAGTGTAACTTAACATCTTACTACTCAAAGTGTGGTCTGTGGACCAGGAGTGTGTTAGAAATGCAGGATCTCTGGCCCCATCCCAGACCTCCAGAATCAAAATCCACATTTTGACAAGATCCCAAGGGGAGTGCAGTATGCAGAAAAGTTTATAAATAACACATCTAAATGACCCATTTCAGAAAACAGGCTCTCTCGTCGTGCCCCTCTCTCAATTTAGGAATGCCCTTTGGGGGCTGTTCAAAAGGAATGGTGTGTTTTCTTTGCCATCTGGAAGGCTGAGCGATCTAAGGTCTGCATGCAAATTATTTCTTGAAAATGCTCTGTGTGATTTCCAGGGAGAGAGCCCATCCTGGAGGATGTGCCATCCGGGGGTCTGTGGAGGGCTTCATTCCCTCTGGCACGTCTCATGAGGCTTCCTCCTCATCCTTGTGCACACGTCCGCCATCACTATAAAAACTCTGAATATTTTAAGCAGGTTGATATCCACATGCCGCAGTTTACATTGGGAATCACGATTTTAGCCACTCTCATTCCCTGGGGTGCTAGCATTTGATGGGTGCAACAGTTGGCCACATGATTGGAAAAATGAGACAATAGGAAGAAGCTAGTCTCTAGGCCAGGTGTGTCAAGTTAGAAAGAGAAGTTTGAAAGGACTTGCAGGCTCAGGGCTCCAGTTTCCATTGACCTGACATGTGGCCCTTTAAGAAAAGGAGAAGAAAAGGAAACAAAAAGATATTCTAGTAATTTTCACAAGAGCCAAGCAAAAGTAACGTGACCCCCTAGGTGACCAAAACCACATGTCTCAATTGTTCTCGACCTCTCTGGCCCTGGTGACTGTCAGAGCCCATAGTACTTGCTGAAGATTCAGAAAATATTTTTAGAAAAATGAGAAACTATTCCTAAAAATTCAAATTCTAAGAAACCTACTCAAACTGGAAGTGAATCTCCCTGGCTTTAATACTTCAGGTAACAATTAACAAATCACTGTGTTATTTTCTTTCCAAACTGCAAGATTGGACACTTTTCCTCTGCCTAGGAGTAGAAAAGATAGTTCCCATAGAAAAGAAGAGGACGTCATGGTGGCTTGGAATGGGTGGCCACATGTGATTTCAGAGAGTCCTGGCCTTTCAATCACATGACTCTGTAGTGAGGGATGACTGTGTCACCTACCAGCTAAGTTTCCCAGGACAAGGTACTTAAACAGTCCGAATTCTCTCGCCTCATCTGTAAAGGGGAACAATACCACCCACATCACAGGATTCGTCTCTCTGAACCTTTATTTAGTGCTTGCAAGTCCATTTTGCACTGGAGATAATGCCTTACCCTTACAAAGTTTCTGGTCCCTTGGGGGGAACCAAACAATAAGTAATCAAACAAGTGAAGACATAGTATGGTTATATGGGTAATAGACAAATACTAGGTTGAGGAGGACAGAAGGTACTGGTGGTGGTGGGATAATCAAGGAAACCTCTCAAATAGGGTGATATTTAACAGAGACCTGACAGAAGGGAGCGCGTAAGCATTCTATGCAGAAGAAATCACATGTAAAAAGGTCCTGGGGCCAGAGCATGTCTAATGTGTCTCAGGAGCAGGGAGGCGCTATGATGGGAGGCAAACGTGCAAGGGGGTAAGTGGTGAGTGCAGACCGTATTGTAGAGAATACGGTCTGCACTCACCATGCAGACCGTATTCTCTACGGAGTGCAGACGTATTGTAGAGTCCCTCATAAGGTCTTGGGCCTTGATTTTAAATGAGCTGCACAGCCATTAAAGGGTTTGGGGCATGACCTAACTTAGGTTTTGAAGAGACTAAAGGGGAAGAGGCCTGAAAATTAAACACCAGCAAGGATGTTTTTGCAATCCTTCAGCCAAGAGGTGGTGGTGGCAGTGAGGGGAGTAGTGAGAACTGGTCAAATCTGGGTATGTTCTGAAGGTAGAATCCACCTGAGCAGCTGATGCATTAGACATGGAAAAAGTGTGGAGAAAACCAAAAGAGATAATATATATGAAATGCTTTGCACATGGCGCAGACCTTCAGTAAATGGTAACTTCCAACATGTTTATATTGGGGGAAACTGAGGCTAAAAAATGAGTTAATATGTTCAAGGCCACATACAGTAATTAGAGACAAAGCAGATACTAGAACCCAAATCCCATTCAGGCAATGATGATGAGCCAGTTCAGGACAACCGTCACCCCAGGTGGCCCAGTTACCTTCTCTGTGTCCTCATTCTATCTGCAGTCCAGCACAGATCCTTAGACAGGGCACTAGGGTCAGCCCTTTTCCCTTTTCACAGGATTTTTGTCTCTCCATCTCCTTCCTCTTCTTTCTCTCCTCCAATTAAAGAATGAGTTTGTATGAGTGAGTGGGTTAGAAGAGAAAGTTTATCATCAGCTCAATCATTGATCTAAGGCC
The DNA here is from genome assembly GCA_963574575.1 of Galagoides demidoff. Taxonomy (NCBI): domain Eukaryota; kingdom Metazoa; phylum Chordata; class Mammalia; order Primates; family Galagidae; genus Galagoides; species Galagoides demidoff. The sequence continues at coordinate 56,159 of CAUYQV010082302.1, forward strand.
AGTGGACCAAAACTATACTTGAGTCAGTAGGAACACAGCTCCCACCCACTTAGCCAACCTGAGGGATTATCCTGAATACCTTGAAGGGAACTGGAGACTGTTTGTTCTTCTGTCCTGCAGGTAGGTGGTATTAACTATGTGCAATAAAATTGTATAACGCAATCTAGGATAAATTGAAGAATATTGCAGAAAAACACACATAACTCTAGACCTCGACCAAGCATTCTTAGATGCCTCAATTGCAAAGAAAGTTTTCCAAGCAAAATGGGAGGCATACTTTCCAGATTGATGATTAAAGGGAATGTGGGTGCTAGAATCAGCTTGGAAAAATCTGAATAACTTAAACCTCTCAGTACCTTCAAAGGTGCTATCATTTCCACTTGGCTATATTTAGTTTTCTCTTCTTTTTGGAAAAGAGATGAGGCAGCTCCAGTCTGTGTCTCCCTTGGCTTTCCCCAGACACTGTAAACGATACTGGCAGCATCCCAGCCCCCCGCGCATAGAGTGAAAATCTATTCCTCTTTCCCTTGCCACGTTTAATAAACTTTATCTAGAACAATTTCTTGTGCAGTGGCAAAACACAGCTCTTACATAACATTCTATTTCAGGAACACTGTTCTCTTGGGCTCTGAAACACAGCCCGGTTTCTTTAGTGCTGTGATTTAGGGAGTGTTCTACCTTGGGGAAGAAAGGGGTCCTGATGCCAAGAACACAAAGGTAGCAAGAACCTCTGTGGAGAAGTCAGGCACATCCCACCAACCTAAAGAGACTGAGTGCTCAAACACAGCCATCTAGAAATAGCAAAGTGATTTTTAAAAAATTATTACTGGAGGCATCAGGAGGAAAAATGCGTGTTCCTCAAGGCCTGCCACTTTGTGACTCTATCCATCCAGATCTGGGGACATGAAAACCCAGCCATATGTGTTCATCTGAGGTTGTATCCATGGGAGAGCCAGAACCTCCCTCATCTGGATAATTAATTACTAGGGTAGCCATAGAGGAAGCAGGGTCCAGGCTCAGAACCTAAAACAACAATATGAGTGGGTCATGTGAAAAGGCAGAGCTGGCTCTAAGTGGAATAACACTAAGCCAGTTGTTGAGTGCTTGCCTAGGATGGACCAATACCCGCTAATAATCTGCATGGCCCAGGGTGGGGCTTCTCAGTCTCAGCACGTGGACATTTGGGTATGGAAACTTCCTTGCTGTGGGCACCATCCTGTGCACTGTGGGATGTTCAGCAGTGTCTTTGGCCCCTACCTATCAGATGTCGGTAGTAACCCACACTTCACTTCAGTTGTGACAGTCAAAAAGGTCTCCAGACATTGCCAAACATCCCAGGGGTGGGAGGGCACAAAATTGCCCTCCATTGACAACCACTATTCTAGGATGACCCACCTTTCCAGTTTGCCAGGGATTGATAGGGTCCCAGGGATACAGGACCCCAACCATCCTAAGTCCGCCCTAATTCTTCCCTAACTTCACCTCTCATATTGTTAGACCCTCCTGTCCTTCAGAGCTGCTCACACGTCAGCAGGCATCTTCCAGGATCATATCCACATACAGATCCTGATTCCTGATGCAAGGAGAGGTCGGAAAAGCTGCATGTCTAGTCCTCCAGCTGCTGTGGTGCTGCAGGTCTACAGATGGCACCAGGAGCAAGAGAGGGCATAGACTGGAGACTTCCTTCCTCCAGAAGTGAGGCTTTCCACAGGCTGTGGGGGGAATCACCTGGAGGGGTTAGAGTCAGCATACCCACCCCTGGCTGTCCATCAGAGTCAGTTGAGAAGTTTTTTTTGTTTTTTTTTGCAGTTTTTGGCCAGGACTGGGTTTGAATCCACCACCTCCAGCATATCGGGCCAGCGCTCTACTCCTTTGAGCCACAGGCACCACCCTCAGCTGAGAAACTTTTTAAAAACCGCTAGTTGGCCCCAACCTCCAAGGCTCAAATTTAATTGATTGGAAGTAGGATACCACCTGGCAGGTTTTTGAGAGTCCCCAGTGATTATGCTGAGTTGCCAAGACTGAGAACTCTTCAGTCTGAAGGCTAGAGACAGGCACAGCACCTGCACGTCTGTAAAGACAGGCACAGCAACTTGAGGCACTGCCCATGGCAGACACCTTCCCGGCCTCTTTGGTCTTCAAGGTCTAGAGCAAATGCTGCAGATCCAGTCAAGGTGCGAGTGTCCACTCACGGAGGATGGGCACAACTCCTTACAGACTCACCTTTGACCACAGGCAGCACTCCATCCTCCTTGCAGACTCCTGCCCAGTACAGTGGGCTAAAGTCAACTGCCCTCTGAACTAAGATTATTGGCCAGAACTGTTTCTTTCACTAATAGTCAGACACTGGGCAGGGCAGCAGTGGAGATGCTCAGTTCTGTAAGCATTCACAGTCTATTTCCTGTGTCCCTCATGGGTGCGTGAGTCACCCACGCACCTGCTGGCTGACCTGCCAGCTGTGGGTTCAGCACAGGCACCTGGCTCTGACCAGGTAGCAGCAGGTGCCACACTTGGACTTGCTGCAGAAAAACTGTCCTTTGCTCTCTAGAGTCCTGCAATGTGGGGAATAGGAGTGATCGAAAAAGTGGGCCAGAGCCACAAGCTGGAATTCACCATCCTCAGCCCAGATGGAGATGGAAGGGGAGCCATCCTAATGCCATCCTCACTGGCTTGTCTTAAGGAAACACTTTTGGCTTAGAGGTCTTCTAAATTACCGATAGAGGAGGGACTTGGGGATAGCTGAGTGCCTTTGATGGGGACTGTTTCCGACAGCTTCCTTCTCTTAAATACAAAAATCATGATATCAGGTTGATACAAAAAAGCTGGAGGAAAATGTGGAGTGCTACAAAGACACAGTTTAGATAACTGAGTTTTGCCCAAATGTGGCCCATGGCCTGAGTGAGATGTTTCCTTTTCCATAAAGGGATGACGTGAAACTGTGGCCTTGAAACTCTAACACCCCACAGGTGCCATTTGTGCCTGTCTTTAGATGACTATTCCCACCTAAATCAAAGCCACAGTCAAAAACCCCTTGGTCCACCATTTGAAATATCTTTGCCATGGCCTGCCTTTTATAACAGCAAAAGCACCGTTTAGAAAGTCCAGCATATTTTCTCTGTAAGACTCTGCTGAATATTAAATACTCCGCGCCCTCTGCACTAGAAACAGGAGAGCTCATCTCCAAATCGCTCCATGTGCCCCTCACCTCTGCTGCACTCCTGGTGGCCTTTGGGTTAACGTAGGAAGGACGGGCAATCTTGGGAGAGAGTAAAACAGACCCTGTCTCGGTCTTGATGCTGGGCCTGTTTGTTTTTCTTCCTGCCAGTCAAGAAGGAGGAGGTCCCGATCCAAGCTGGCGAGTACATGGGCCAGCTGCTGGAACAAGCGTCCCTGCACTTCTTTGTCACAGCTCGCATCAATGAGACCAAGGATGTCCTGGCCAAGCAGAAGACCACTGTGCTGACGATCCCCACGGTTGTCATCAAGGTCAGTCTTAGTGTCTCATCTCAGACAAGGGAAAAAGGCAAGGCTGTTGACCAGTCCCCCAAGGTTAGTGCACATGTGTAAAGGAGTGTCCTGCTCCAAAAATTTTAAAAAGAGCTAGAATTCTCTTGTTCTTTGAAAGAAACAAACCACCCTATATATAGACATGCACATATAACACTCTTCTCTCCTCTCCAGATTGAAATATATAGATGGGGCTGCAGATATAAATATAACCTGTGGGTATAAACACACCCGTGGAGGAAGATGAAGAGGTGTGATGGCTGCAGACACTTAGAACTTGCAGTGTCTCCAGAATAAAGTGGGTCAGGCATAATATGAGGCAGGGGAACTGCTGGTATCAGGTCCTGCCTGCATTTTGGACAGTAATACTGTTCACTGAGGTATAACAGTAGACAGCAGAAGGCACAGATCAAAATGTACAGCTTGATATGATTTTGCGTATATGTGCATACCTTGCAACCAGCAGCCAGATGAAGAAATGGAGGCTTTCCAACCCCCCCAGAAAGTTCCCTTATGCCTATGTAGTTAATAACCCCCTCAACCATCACCAAGATGACCACTTTTCTGACTTCTAGCACCATAGGTTGCTTTTGCTCTATTCTTTAATAGTTTTAACATTGCCTCTCCAATTACCAACAGAAATTTCTGCCTAACTGACTTAAAGGACTTGGCAGAGAAGGATGGGGGTGGACAGGAGTGAAAGAGAAATACATGTTTGTAGTTCCTACTTCTCAGGACCACAGCTGGAGCTCCTGGGGTATCTGTGGCCATGCCCCTGAGATACCATCCTGCTCTGAAAGCAGAAACCCAGACTCCAGCAGACACATAGGGAGGTGACATCTTAGGCTAGCCCTTATTCAGGGTATAGAGTCCTTCCCTAGTCTCTAGAGAACATTCTTCTTTTAATGAGTAAAAGCAATTATAACAGGTCCTGCTAAGCAGTATTTCTCTAAAGTGATAGATAAATCGAAGCTTCATAAAATCTATATTTTAAGTGGTCTTATAGGTGGGCAGGGTGAGGGTAGGCCTTGGTTCTCATGGGTCTTTTGCTGTGAATCATTTGTAAAGTTTAGAACTGTTGCGTAGAATTCTAAGTGGCCTTTTTTGAGTATCTTCTGGATTCTATACACTGTGGTCAAAGCCCTTTACAGGCATTGTTGTGTTTTCAACTTCAGCAACCCCATGAGGGGCGTACTAACATCGCTGCTTTACAGATGAGAAAACTGAAGAGAGGTCAAATACCTCACCCAGGGTCACACAGCCAGTAGGCAGAGCCTCTAACCCAGGCAGTCTGGCTATAGAGGCAGGGCCAGGAACTGGCTCCTTTCACAGTTTCTCACGGATCAGCCCTGTGTGGATGGCACAATGAGCACCCCAAGACAAGGCTAGCCCACTCACAAACATGTAGTGCCCATCGAGGAGCACAACCCAGGCCCTCCATGTTTAGAAAGGCCTTCACCATCACTTCTCTCTTTGGTTCCTCCCCCCTCACTGCCCACAGGCCCACTGCGGGCACTGGTGGAAGCCATAGGAAGCAAAATAAAGATGAGGATGTGCAGCGTTTGCAGACAGAATCAGAAACAAATGCCAAACTGCATTGTGAGGACTGGGTTTACTCCAGAGGTGCCACTGTCCTGTGAAAATGTGAAGTCAGTGGCATAGAGTATAAGATGCTCTAACCAGGATGGCTGCCCTTCAGGGCTGGCCTTCTCTAGAGATGAATGCCAGCCCCTGCAGACCTCTCCCAGCTGCATGGTGGATGCAATGTTGGCCACCCTGGTGGGGCCGCTGGGCAGGGCTTCTTCATGAGCTCAAACCCGAGCCGTCCTCACAGCGGCAAGCCCTGTGTACTTACCTAATTATGAAGCAACAGCCTGTCCCCAAGACAGTCTCAGGAGAGAGCCTTTCCAAGTTGTGAGGTGTTCAAACCACAGCAGAAAATAGAGTTTAATTGCACCGCTGACAATAAACTGGATGTATGGAGGAAACTGATAACTTTTATCTTTTTAATTTGAACGATTATTTGTGAGTTAGCTTCTGGGTTTACATAAAGCCCAGTTTAATTCCCCAAGGGCAGAATCAGAAATACCTCATTCCCACAAGTTAGCAGACCTGGACAGGGAGGTTGTAGTTTAAATAAAGAGTTGTTTTGTGTTGCACTTGTTTCCACAAAGGAATCAGGAAGGTCATTCTTGAAAGAAACTTATTTAGAGGTGGGGCTATGTGACTGGCACTCAGCGTGGGAGAGATGGAAATTCTGGCTTCTGTCTGTGAAAGTTTGATCAGACAAAAGGGATAAGGCATCCTCTCGTAAACTGTCCCTTAACTATTAGCGCCATTAACCTCAAGGAGAAATTAAATTCAAGCAGGGGAAGAGGTGCTCCTGGGTAAAGCACCTCACACCCCATACCGTTGAGGTGGGGAAGGCCTCGATTCCAAAAACCCTGACAGATGGGATGGGGACCCAGGATGCTGCTTCACCTCCTGGAGATGTGAAATTCAGGGCCACCATGGAGGAGGGGAAGATACAGGAGGGGAAAGGAGAGAGGAGAGTGATGAGAACACATCAGATTCAAGTATTCCACCAGGGACCTCAGGGAGAGGCCTCAGCTAAATCGTATCAACGGGACTTGGAGACGGAGCTAAAGCAGTAAAAGTACAAAAGCACAATGGCTCAGAGGTCCAGAATTACCTAGGACGTGGGGCCAAAATTCTAGTGCTTCAACCTTCCCTCACTCTCTTTGAACCTGAGCCTCTCAAGCTCCATGTGTAGGGGCAGGAAGAGGAGCTCAGCTGACAGACAGGAAGAGGGACAGGAGGCACCTGCCCATAGCAGTGAACAGTGGCTATGACTTGGTAAGCAGTACATTATTGAGCACTTCTCTTGTACTATCCTATTTAATGCTCGTTGCTGTCCTATGAGGAGGATGTGACTGCAACCCCCATTTTGCAGATAAGAAAACTGAGAGGCCCAGAGGGCAGCGCCTTGTAGCATAGTGGTCAAAATACAAGCTCTAGAACCAAACTAAGTTCAAAGCCTATTTTCTCAACATAATGGCTGTGTAACACCCACCCCCCCCAATCATTTAACCTCTCTTGGCTTCTGTTTTCTCATCTTCAAGACAAAAGAAATGACAACACACCTCCTAAGGTCCTTGAATTCAATGAGTCAGTGGATGCCTGGTGCCTGGGTCACAGTGGCCATCTGGTAGATGTTGGCTATTGTTATTATTGCCCTTGTTGCTGGTCGGAAGTAACTTACCTATGATCTCGTGCAAAGCTTCTCACCCAGGTCTTCCTGACTCAGAAGTCTGTTCAGGTAGCTGACAGGCTAGGTTACTCTCACATGGGAACTTTCACAGAAAGCAGAAGGTGCTAATTGCTTTCACAAAGTGGTTTGTGTTCAAGGGAGGTGAGATCACACAAGCCTGAGTGGAGTGGGATATCAAGAATAAGGGCTGCAGAGTGGTAGGTAATCCCCAGTGAGTGGATAGCATTTGAGCCAGTTGAGACAGATGGAGAGAACATTCCAGATAGTAGGGAAAATGTTAGCAAGGGTTAGGGGGAGGTAGGAAGTGGGGAGAGGTGGAGGCTGTGGGCAAGGGACAGGTGATGACAACCGGACAAAGGCAGCTGGGGGTCATTTTGAAGTGAGCCTAAAATTTCTGGATGAGAGGTTTATAATCGACTCTACAGACAGAGTGGCTTCGCTGAAGATTCCAGAGCACAAATGTTTAATAACATAACTGTCAACCCTGCCCTCCCACCAGCTGAAGCCTCTTTTCTTTCCCCCTTCTCTTCAAAGCCTTTGACCAAAGCACTGTCTTCTTCTGGGAGTCCCCAGCTCAGCCTTGGAACTGGAGTTGCCGGGTGGCTGGTTTCCAGCTGTTTTTACCTAATTCCCTTTTGAGAGTAAAACTAGGCCAAGCTGGAAGAATATTGGGCCCACCTGCCTGAATCCAAGTCATCGTCCGCCAGAGCAGTTAGACCAGTGGGGGCACGCTCATGCATCCTAATCAACCCAGTCTGCATTCACCCCTGTGGTGATACAGATTGGGACTGGGGTAAATCACGCTCCCAATTAACTATTCCCAGCACCCACCCTGCGTGAGTCAGAGTGTGTGATCCTCATATGGAAAAAGGCAGGGAGCGACAGTCATTAAGCTTTAATGAGCACGTATCTCGTTCCCCACGCTGTCAAAATATTTTGATGAGAGAAGCATATTTCATTAAAATCAGACGGAATTTTTCTACGACTTCCCATGTTTTGATTGTTCTCTCTCTCCCTCTCTCTCTCACACATACACACACATCCTCTCTCTTTGAACTTCACTATCCCCTTTGCAAAGTGAATAATGCTAATAATTATACCACTCTGCCTATTAGTTACAATCATACCCAAAGCACAGAGCTGTTTGGGGGTTCCGAACTGTGATAATGTTTATGAGAATTTGTGGCCCACTCCAAGGCCCAGTAGTTGTTGGTGGTTCCTCCCTTCTCTCTAGTCTCATCCCTGCCTGGGAATCCAGGGGTCACAGCTCAGAGAGTTGCTTAGGGCAGTGAAGTGAATGTCACTCTCACCTAGTGGCACGAAACCTTTTGGCTCTGATCACCAGAGGCTGAGTGTCATTCCCTGTGAAAACCCAGGAATGCTGGTCTTGAAAAGCCTGGTGTAAGTCTGGGGGAGAAAGGAATCATCCCAAGTTTGTCAGAGGACCTCTGCTTCTATCAGTCATTCTAAAACAGCTCAGGAGCCAACACCTCTATAGTATTACCATGTGGAACAAATCCTGTTCACAGAACATCACTGATCACCAATAGCACTAATTTTCTCTAATAACCAGCAGCAATTTTGCTGGGAGAAAATATAACCATTTTCTATGTATGTGACTTTTTAAAATTATAATCAGGAGAAAATAGGTGCTTTAAACTCTTTTGTAAATGCTTAAACTTTTAAAATGTGAACAACAGTTTCCAAGAGTTTTTATTAGCACACATTTGTTCCTTATTTATTTTGTCTGTTACCTAAAATAACTTTATAGTATGCGTTTATGTCCTTGCTTAGTCACTCTCTATTTATTCATGCATTTATTCAATTCATTTGACATATAGTTATTTGGCGTTCACTCTATAAATAAGTTGTAGCAAATAAGAAGGGATTTTCAAAAAAATATATCAGAGAAATATTCAACATTAAGAATATGTTGGCTGGGTATGGTGGCTCACACCTATAACCCTAGCACTCTGGGAGGCCAAGGTAGGAGGATCCCTTGAGCTCAGCAGTTCAAGACCAGCCTGAGCAAGAGTGAGACCCTGTCTCTACTAAAAATAGAAAAACAACCAGGCATCGTGGTGGGTACTTGTAGTCCCAACTACTTGGGAGACTGAGGCAGGAGGATAGTGTGAGCTAGGCTGATGCTTCAGCACTCTAGCCTGGGTCAACAGAGTAAGACTCTGTCTCAAAAAAAAAAATAGAATATATTTATTGCATTTTTCTTTGAAATGGAAGAAGATTGCTGTTACAGGCAGTTCCTGGGTTACAAAGGAGATAGATCCTGTAGTTTTGTGCCTAAGTTGAATTGTATGTAAGATGGAATAGGTACATTTACCCATTACCTATAATAGCCTTCATCTGTAATTTTGTTGTATGTCAGTCGGATGTTAGCAACATGGGGACTTGCTATAACAGCCTCCATTCACAAGTGCAAGCTGTACATTAGTTGGAGGTTTGTAACTTGGAGACTGCCTGTACTTTCTTTTGACACAGTCTGACCAGGATCATCTCTAGGAGGGCAGTTGCTCTGTTTTGGTCTGAGATGACCACCACTTCCACAGAGTCTGAGGTGCTCCTCTCGTAAGGACAGTGGCACACAGGGCCTGGGAGAGAGGTTTAATCCATTGGCATCATCTTCTGCAAGCAGTATGTCTACATGCCAGTGCCAACCAGCCATGTGGCCACTGTGTGGATAAGCAGGTCCTGGGGAAGTGCCACAGTGGACCCCAGAGAGGATACAGGGTCTTCCTCAGGCCGCACCCCTTCAGGCCAGCACATATCCTGGTGCAGACCACACTCATCGAGGGGAGGACAGTGAGAAGGTTGAGCCCAGCCCACTAGCCACCCACTGAGCCCTGCAGCCTAGCAGGGAGCTGGACACCCCAGAGAAAGGGGCTCCCTCTTCTACCTTGTATAGATAGATAGCTTGTGACTCTGGCCCCATGTCCAAACCTCTTCCACAGAACCTCTTCTGATACTAGCTTTTCTTTTTTTATTTTTAACAACTATCTTAATGTTTTGTTCTAACTGGGGGCTTTCATGAGCAACTGGCAATTTCTACTGACAGTCACTGGAATCACCTTCGGTTCTGTCCTGTTCATGCACACACGACCCACCAGCCAGTGGCCTGGCTGCTGTGGAGGGCACTGGGCCTCATTCCGCCACCATCCCCATTCATTACCTTTATCCTGGAGAAAGAGTTAACATCAAGGAAGCCACCTAAGATGTGGTCTCACTGGCTACATTATGAGACTTAACTGCAGTTTCATTTTGTTCCATGAGAGCCTAAATACCCCCAAACTCTCCATGGAGGCAGAAAGTGAAAACAGAGACTGCACGGTCCCTGGACGATCGTTGGACATGACCTTTTCCCCTCAGTGTCTCCAACCCAGCATATTCTCTCTCCACTCCCCCTGTGCTCTCAGGCTCCTTTATGCCTCCCATCAGCAGGACTCACCCCATCCTCCCTGCCCACCGCCCTGCAGGAGAGGTCAGCCAGGGACTGCGAGTAGCTTCTCTGTTTCACTCCTTTGTGACTCTCTTCACTTATGCCTGGAAAATCGAATACCCATAGGGGACCTTGTGAGTGAGGAGGTCTCATGGTCACCCTGGCAACACTTTCTCCCTGTAAACCTCAGATTCCATAAATGCTAGAATGTTTGAGATGCTCTAATACAAGATATTACATCATATCATCCCATTAACTCCATAAGAAAGGTCCAGTGACTTGCCCAGGGACACACAGTGGCAGATCCTGGTCCTCAGCCCTTGAATCCAGGTTGTTTTCCCCTGAGCTTCACCAGAGATAGCATCCCAGCCATTACAATTATATCCCTGACACAGTCCCAGGCTGCCTGTGGAGAAAATCAAAGGTATCTGTGAAGTCCTGTTGTGAAGGCCTTTGAACAGGGGAAGACTACTACCCCAATGCCCTCAGTAGAGGTACCTTCAGCCACAGCTTGTGTGTTTGGGTAGCTGACTCTCCACCCATTCATGGCTTTTGGAATCAGACAGTGTATATACCTAGCCAGGATACAATATCCTAGACCACGTGTATGAGTGAGCCCTGCTCCTCCAAGATGTGTATTTCATCTCTCCCTTCAGGGCAACTACAGAACAGAATGGAATGGGCTTTTGAGAATGGAAATGAGAAATCACTGGTACCCAGAGTAGCTAAAACAGTTTGTTCTACGTATTCCCTGTTTGCTATTTTTCTTAAGTTTATTTCTATCTTTTTAATCTTAAAAAAGGAGGCGCACACAAAGAAAAAAAAATCAAGAGTAACTAATTCCATGCACCTGCCGTGGAATCCCAGTATATTTAGGTTACCAGTTATCTTTTTAAAAATGGCTTCTCTCTCATTTTTAAAATAGAAGATCCTATATAGAAATCCGTATTATCATCCAGTAATATATATCAAGGCCCTAAGGCTACCTTGTCACATACTACTCTGGCATAGGAATCCAGTTCTTTTTCTATAATGTCAAAAAGAAAGAGGTAAGTTATAGATGCGTTTTCAAATTTAGTTCAGGGTCAACTTATTATCATTGTCCTCAACTGCTACTTTAGTGATAACATATAAAGGTAACACTGCAAATGATTCTTCTGCGGATTTCAGAAAATAAAGAAGCTCTTGCAGCAAAAAAAAAAAAAAAAAAGTTACTATTTTTATCTCTCTTCTGTCAGAGATCACAGGTTTATGTAGTTTTAAAAACCAATGAATTAGAGTCAGAAAGACCTGGATTTATATCTAAGTTCTACCAACTTCATGGCTCTTTAAGCATTTTATTTATCTTCTGAATTTCACTTCCATGTTGGTAGAATAGGAATAATAATAACATCTGCCCCCAACCCTATAGGGATGTAGAGAGGATTAAATAAGCTAATGGTACGTAAAACGATGAACAGACTGCCTGCATGAGAAAGTAAACACTAAATAAATGTAAGCTATTTACTGTTACTACTGCCATTAATAATAATCAGACTCAGCTTAGGGTGGGGCTAAGCAATGACTTGGGCACTAGACAGTCCACAGTCAAGTCTCACCTACCCTACTCATAACCTGTGTGAACCTGAATAAGTGATTTAACTTTGTGCCTCAGTTTCCTCCTCTGTAAGATCAAGGCTCATAGTATCAACCTCATAGTGTTGTGAGGATTAAATGAGTTGGTAGAACTTTTCTAAGATTCTGGGAACAATCTTGTCTAAAACACAGAGTCCTAATAACCACAAGGGGGCTACTGACTCCTTGAAATGTGGCTAGTGGGACTGAGGCACTGATTTTTCTTCACATTTCATTTATATTAATTTAAACATAAACAGCCACAAATGGCTGGTGGCTACCATATTACACTGCACAGACTGAGAACATGGCCTGACCATGGTGGAACCACTAGCATTAGTTAGTAAAGGTTAACCTAAGTGTCACCTGGGAACAGCAGAGGTGCAGGTGCTGGTAGGTAGAGTTGACCAACAAGAAATTGCTTATTACTGTGACCTCAGATGGAGGTCTGAGGGAGAGAAATCAGTTTCCAGTAATACACAAAATACGTGATTGAAAACACTTCAAATTAGGGCTGTTCGGTGCACTAATAAATCATGTGCACCAAATTGCCAATTTATTTATTTATTTATTTATTTTTTGAGACAGAGCCTCAAGCTATCCCCCTGGGTAGAGTGCCATGGCATCACAGCTCACAGCAACCTCCAACTCCTGGGCTCAAGCGAGTCTCCTGCCTCCGCCTCCCAAGTAGCTGGGACCACAGGCACCCGCCACAGCGCCTGGCCATTTTTTGGTTGCAGCCATCATTGTTGCTTGGTGGGCCCGGGCTGGGGATTCGAACCC
>CAUYQV010082303.1:0-52189 GCA_963574575.1 Galagoides demidoff
AAACTATAACTGAGAAAATGACATGAAGGCTGTGTTGATCAGTTTGATGGAAGTATTTCAGATTGCATGTGAAAACCCCACACTGTACCCCAGAAGGGCATTAATGTACATAGTTACCATTCAATAAAATTAAAAAAAAAATCAAAAAAAAATAGAAATAGGTAATTTTACAGATACAGTCATCACTTGGTTCTTTATCACAGATTATTCTCTAGTCTTGAATCTAATAAATTTATTCTAAATGTTATTAGAAAGTAATTTTTACATGATATTAATGAATTTTAACAGCCTTCATCTAATACTTCTAACTTCCTGATATTTTGTCATACATATCACACTCAGTTTCTTTAGTTACATATATTTCCCTGGCCAAGTGTTGCTACTTTGTGAGTTATTTGCCTCAATTTTATGAAACTAAATAAACTAAAATAAATAACTTCTCTTGGAAGCTATAGTTTACACAGTGCATTAGAACAGCTATTGTTATAAACTGATTTGTGTCCCTTGAACATTCACGTGGTGAAGCCCTAATTCTTAGTGCCTCAGAATGTGACAGTACTCGGAGATAGAGCCTTTAAAGAGGAAATTAGCTTTGAATGAAGTGAATGACATCATGAGAATGCGTTCCTGATTCATATGATCAGTATCCATCCATATGAGAAGGTGAAGAGATGCCAGGGGCAGGTCCATATGCACAGAGGAAAGGTCGTGTGAGGACACAGTGAGAAGGTGGCAATCTGCAAGCCAAAGAGAGCACTCAGGAGAAATGAAACCCGACCACACCTTGATATGGACTTCCAACCTCCAGAACTATGAGGAAATAACTTTTTGTTATAAGACACCCAGTCTGTGGTAATTTGTTATGACCACCCTAGAAAACTAACACAGCTATACATGGTTTATTTATTTATTTTTTTGTAGGTACTATTATTTTTATTAACATCCCTAATAATATCTTTACTACTCAAACGTTAAAAGCAATGGGTAACACGACTGCAGGACAAATAAGAATAAGGTATGTAAGAATCAGAGGCTATCTAGGGGTAAACATGAATGATCTGAAGTGAGGGACAAAGATAGATACCAAAGGTAGGCTACCACTTGAACATGTGAAAGGCATATTACGTTATTGAACAGAAAATTCAACATGAAAGACATCAACTTTCCCTTGGATAATCTACAACCTGACACCAAGAAAAATATTTGCTGAATTATGCTTTCTTTTTTCTTTTTTTTAAATTTTTTTTTTTTGAAACAGAGTCCCACTATGTCGCCCTCAGTAGAGTACTATGGTGTCACAGCTCACAGCAACCTCAAACTCTTAGGCTTAAGTGATTCCCTTGCCTCAGCCTTTCAAGTAGCCCATCACAATGCCCGGCTATTTTTTGTTGCAGTTATCATTATTGTATTAGTTGGCCATGGCCAGTTGCAAACCTGCCAGCCTCAGTGTATGTGGCTGGCACCATAACCACTGTGCTACAGGTGCCAAGCCTGAATTATTTTTTCTTTTACAAAACAATACACACCATATCTCAAATTTACACTAACCATAAACAAGTCAGGACAACTCTGAAAAAAAGAGTAATAATGCAAGAGCTGGGGGTAACCCAATTAGATATTAAAATATAGTATTAGGCTAAATTATTTTATTAAAGTCTGAATCAAAAGATCAATGGATCAAGAAAGAAAAGCACAGAAACAGATCAAATATATGCATGAATTTAGAGCATGACAAAATATATACAGTGGGGGACAGATTACATAAGTGAGGGTGAGATGACCAAATAACCCTACCTCACACCTTATAAATGAAACATACAAAAACCAAAACCAAAACCCCAAAAATGGGCAAATGGAAGACCAATCACAGTCAGTCAAAATGCTAAAAGCTAAAAATTAGTAGATGAGAAAATATTTTTATAAATTCAGAGTGGGTGTGGCTTTTATAAACTCGATAATATATAGCAAGGGAATAGGCACTCATTCATGCTAAGGGTAGAAATACGTTATCTTTCTGTGTAATATAATACATTATATACATTACATTGGAGATAATACGGTATATTTCTGTGACTCTATAGGGAGCACTCTGGCAATACCTACTAAATTTACAAATACCTATTCTTTTAAGCAGAGATCTACTGCTCTGGAGCCCCTTTTTACTATACATATGTACTTACATGAGTATGACATTCTGTAATTACAAGATAGCTTATACATCTTGTTTCTTTCCTTTTTTTCTTTTTGTCCTTTTCTTAAAATTTCAGATTCAAGGCCAGCCTGAGCCAGAGTGAAACCTTGTCTCTAAAAATAACCAGGCATTGTGGGGAGTGCCCATAGTCCCAGCTTCTTGAGAGGCTGAGGCAAGGGAACTACTTGAGCCCAAGAGTTTGAGGTTGGTATGGGCTGTGATGCCACGGCACTCTACCAGGGGCTACAAGTGAGACTCTCATCTAAAAAAGAAAAAGAAATATGCATATACTATGGAATACTTTTTAGCCTTAAAAATAGATGGAGGCTTTGCATTTTTTGTTATAATCTGGATGGAGTTGAAGAAATTCTACTAAGTAAAGTATTACAAGAATGGAAAAGCAAGAATCTGGTTTACTCAATATTAATATGAAAGAAGTAGATGAACAAATAGAAACCCACATATGAGAGAAATACAAACTCAAGGGCAGGGGGTGGGGAGGGAAGGGGATTGGTGTGCTCTCACCTAACAGGCACAGAGCAAAGGTGTATGGCACACCTAGGTGAGGGGCACAACTACAACTTGGACTCTACCTAACAAATGCAAACAATGTCACCCAATCATCTGTACGTGCTTTATTAAGATTCTTGTTTGTATAACTGGTCTGGCTATATGAGAACAACTTCCATTTGGACAAAGCATATTAACAACTTAAATTCTCTACCCTTCCTCACCTAACAATTTATGAAGCAATGTTTAACAACGCTATGGAAACATATCCAAATAAAAGAGTGCTCTTAATCTATAAAATTGTTTCTGTTCCATTTTAGAGGTGATTATCATGAAAAACATTATACTCAATTGCTGAGTGCCTTATGCGACATTAAATTTGTTAGACTCCAAAGTCTATGTGAAATCATCAAATATTAAAAAAGTACTTGATAATGAGTGGCATGCACTAGGGCTCCACACAAAACCAATCTCACCTCTGCATTCTTATCCATTCTTATCACTCACAAGAGTGATTTTTTCAAAATGCATTTGATTCATGTCATTTCTTTGCATAAAATCCTTTCAATCATTACCTCCCCATCAATTCAAGATAAACTACAAACTCTTGAGCATGGCAAGGAGTCTACAGTAACTTGCTACCTTTCCAACCTCCCTCTAATTCCTCAACTAATGCTCTGCAGTCCGTGCTGAAGTGCCTGAATCTCCCTGACCTGAGACCTGAGAGTTCTTGAACTCTCCTGTTTTCCATTTTGCCAC
Source organism: Galagoides demidoff (assembly GCA_963574575.1). NCBI lineage: Eukaryota > Metazoa > Chordata > Mammalia > Primates > Galagidae > Galagoides > Galagoides demidoff. The sequence continues at coordinate 3,461 of CAUYQV010082303.1, forward strand.
TACTGCCTCTGTTTGCAGTTCCTCTTCCTCAACCACACCAATAATGATAAAAACTATAAAGACGAGAAAGATAAGGTCTTCTGTTTCATTTCATTCCCAGAGTTCATCATTGTACCAGACATATAGCAAGGTGCTCTATACATATTTGTGTTAATTGTGGATAAGGCAATAAATCAATGGAAGAAAAGTGGAGCAAAGATTGCACATACTTAAAATAAATATCTGAGAGAGAGATATAATTTATCTAGAGTGACCACTTCCAATTTATCTAGAGTGACCACTTCCACCCACCAGTGTTTTTAAATATTGACCAATAGATCTTATAAACAAATAAGATTTATTAATGAAATTTTGAAAATATAAAAAAGCAACACCTATAATCACCCAAAGATAGCTATTATTGATAGTTTAATATGTAGAATACTTGTTTTTCTTAAGTATAGATTTATGTGATATATAGCACTTTAATAAAATGATGCCTATCATTTTTGTCCCTTTATTCATTTAAAAATAATGTAAGTATGTTAGTCCCATATCTAGGTAAGCATTGTTTTAAAAGTCCACTCAGGACGGCGCCTGTGGCTCAGAGAGTAGAGAGCCGGCCCCATAAACCGAGGGTGGCGGGTTAAACCTGGCCCCAGCCAAACTGCAACAAAAAACTAGCCGGGTGTTGTGGCCGGCTCTTGTCCCAGCTACTCAGGAGGCTGAGGCAAGAGAATCACCTAAGCCCAAGAGCTGGAGGTTGCTGTCAGCTGTGACACCACTGCACTCTAACAAGAGCAACAAAATGAAACTCTGTCTCAAACAAAACAAAACAAAACAAAAGTCCACTCAGAGGTAAAATATGAACTGACATATTTTTCTATTGTCGTCCTTGTGTTTGATCAATTTTGTAGAGTGTGAGTAAAGGCCTTAGTAAACATGTGAAAAGGGAATCCTATTACTAAATATAGAATTATCCTTTAGAATATTATCTGAGTAACTGAATTTCCAGTCCAAAGTTGGTGACCATTTTCGGAGACTTGAAACCCACTCATAAATTTGTTTCCAAGAGATTTCCAATAACACCTACCTCTATTAGAAATGTATACTTAGTTTGCTCACCACAGGGAGAGGGCACTTAAATCTGAATATTTGACAAATGAGAGTAAAATTCATTACTTTGTTATTTTTTTCACATTTTAGACTTTCCTCTTATTCTTCTGTGAATTTTTCTAGTATTTCAAATTATTTTTACTAAGACATTTCTAATTATCAAATATATACTGTCCTTTAAATGGGTAACTTTGCCCTACTTTCCTAGTCTATTATCCTGTTTACTTACATCTTGCTAGTAAAGAATTAATAATTTTCTTATATATTAAGTCTTCTCAGGACAGTTAGTATTAATTAACAAGAATTGATTCCATTATTGATAATTATTTTTCCTTTGTTAAATAGGAGGGGACAGTAAAGAAAATCAGAAAACCAAAGGCATAAAGTAAGAGAATGGAATGCTACTTCAGAAGGATGTCTTAACTGCCTCATTCCAATGTCTGTCCCTTCTTTTATCAGGATCAGAAATTAAGTTATATCTAGCAAAAAGAAGATAGTAGGGGATGGTTTCCTGTTAAATACATTCACAAAGAGCTGGTGCATAAAAATAAATAATAAGTATATTCACTGCTATAGGAAATTCTGTGTGAGAAGTCAAACTATTATTTATTTTTATTTTTATTGTTGGGGATTCACTGGGGATACAAGAAACCAGGTTACACTGATTACATTTGTTAGGTGAAGTCCCTCTTACAATTGTGTCTTGCCCCTAAAAGGTGTGGCACACACCAAGACCCTATCCCCCTCTCTCCTTCCCTCTCTCTGCTCTTCCTTTTCTTCACCCCTCCCTCCTCCTTTCTCTCTGCTCTCTCCTTCCCCCAGCCCCACCGTGTCATTGTCATTAGTTGTTCTCATATTGAAATTGAGTACATAAGATTCATGTTTCTCCATTCTTGCGATGCTTTACTAAGAATAGCTGGGAAGAATCAACATTGTTAAAATGTCTATACTTCCCAAAGCAATCTACAGATTCAATGCCATCCCTATTAAAATACCAATATTGTACTTTCAAGACTTGGAAAAAATGATTCTGCATTTTGTATGGAACCAGAAAAAAAACCTGTATAGCTAAGACAGTTCTTAGTAATAAAAACAAAGTTGGGGGCATCAGCATACCAGATTTTAGGCTGTACTACAAAGCCACAGTGGTCAAGACAGCATGGTACTGGCACGAAAATAAAGACATAGACATTTGGAATCGAATAGAAAACCAGGAAATGAAACTAACATCTTACAACCACCTAATTTTTGATAGACCAAACAAGAACTTACACTGGGGGAAAGACTCCCTATTCAATAAGTGGTGCTGGGAGAACTGGATTTCCACATGTAAAAGACTGAAACTGGACCCACTCTCCACTCACAAAAATTGATTCAAGATGGATACAGGACTTAAATTTAAGGCATGAAACTAAAAATCCTCAAAGAAAGCATAGGAAAAACACTGGAAGATATCGGCTGGGGGAAAGATTTCATAAAGAAGACTGCTGTGGCAATTGCAACAACAAAAAAAATAAACAAATGGGACCTAATTAAACTGAAGTCAAATTATTTTTAAAAGGTTACTGATTTACCATGAAGTTAGAAAATGGAGAAGTAATTACAACATCTTCATGGTCAGTGTTGTTGAGCCATGATTAGAATGCAGCTTTTCCTACTCATGGAGATACATCCACAGAGTGTAATATGGGGTCCTGCTCATGGTGCACTGTGCTGTCTCAACAGTTGGCCATCTGTTCTTATTTTTTTTCTATGTTCACAGAAGTGACATCCACTTCTTGATGACACATTCTCCCATTAGGTAAGTTGATGTTTACAGGTTGCAGAATCTAGTTCAGCTGTCTGATAGTCACTTTGTCTTAGGATAAAGATGATGTTCATGATACTGATGATAGTTTGGGGCTAGTGCTTTGCGGTTTTTCTTTCTTTTTTTGTTTTTTTGCTTTGATCCTCTATAAATTTTATGTATAGTTTAACTTAATAATAACAATCTGGGTTTCTTTATTTATAAGTTGATGACTAGAATGAAGTGGGGAGGCACCTCTTACTGCTACCATATAATTTTTTTAAATGTCCATAAATATAAAATAACTTTTTTCATCATCAGTATAATATTTACATGATAGCGTAGATGTCTCTTCTTTCACATTACAGAAAATTGAGACTTCACAGTCGAGATCATTTTTTCTTTTGCCTGGTTATGGAATAAATACTACTTCTCTCTTCAGAACTCTTTTGTACCAGAACCGACTGTTGAATTTTTAGTGAATGACTTTCCTCGACATCTCTCAGATTCTGTCAAAGACAATTTCAGTTGCTAATTCAATCTTCTGTGTCTGTAACTGAGGCCACCCAAACAGCCTCGCCCACATTAAACTCTCTCTGTCTACCTGTCTCTCTGGCTGGTTTGGCTGGAATGGATTTATATTTCCATTGTGTCATGATTCCTGTTTCTCGGTGGTGGCTGATGATGAGCCTGTCAGTCGGTCCCACACATCTTTGCAGCAGAAAGCAGTGTGCCGATGCAAGTCATTACCCTGGCAGCATGTGTCAGGGAGCACTTTTAGGAACAGCCTCACTACAGTTGTTCTGACTACAGGGGTAAGCTAATGATGCATCTCCAAGAATTTTTCGCAGATAGAGCAATTGCCTAGCTATAGGGATTGAACAACAGCTGATCACACACAACTCTATAATGTTCTAATTACTTCTATGCAGATTCTCAATGATATTGACAAGATCTTACTTGGTCAGGTTTTTTCGTATGTGTGTAACCTCTGATTTTTAGTTCAAAAGAAATGGCTATAGCAAAAATTTAGACTCTTGGTATATCTATACTTACCATCATTTTATAAAAAAAAGACAAAGCATTATTTTTATTCTATTAATTTTACATACTATTGACTGCTTTTATTTTCACCTTTGGTTCTAACATACATAAGAAAATTGTTGTATAACCTAACAAAATAAATACCTGCATAAGGCTCTTTATTCTGATTATTTTGAAATATTAATAATGATGGCATATAGTACAAGGATTATGATTACATAAAGAGAAGTCTGACTTATAGCCCTTGATTTCTTATTTTAATTTATTGATAATATAGTTTCTGATTATCTTTATTCTACTCAAAATTTGTTTACTTATAAAATAAATAAAAATAAAGGGAAAAATCCACTTCTATCAGAACAGCATCTTAATCTACTAGAGCTTTTGGAGCTGAACATCTCGATATCCGTTATACATTTGCTTTCTTATTAACTAGTCTTCCAGGATCAAGTAGACCTTAGCTCATAACACTGAGATCACTTTTGTAACTACTGCATATTTCCTTTGAAAATATGCAACTCAAATTAACTAAAATGTAGCATACAATACTTATTGATGATGTGTATATGGGTGCACATATACACAGACCAAGAGAGATGGGGTGCAAATATATTCATCAACTTGTGATTATCCATGGTGAAATTTTCTTTCATCATAATTGACAACATTTATATTTTAACATAATTGACAGTTCCTAATCTTTTTTTTTTTTTTTTTTTGTAGAGACAGAGTGTCACTTTATCAACCTTGGTAGAGTGCTGCGGCTTCACGCAGCTCACAGCAACCTCCAACTCCTGGGCTTAGGCAATTCTCTTGCCTCAGCCTCCTGAGTAGCTGGAACTACAGGTGCCCACCACAACGCCTGGCTAATTTTTTGTTGCAGTTTGGCTGGGGCTGGGTTCAAACCCGCCACCCTCTGTATATGGGGCCAGCGCCCTACCACTGAGCCACAGGTGCCGCCCAACAGTTCCTAATCTTTTAAATTACCTATTGGCTGACTTACTGTTTCAATTAGGAGGCCTTAAATTGCAAATAATATAAAACCTAACTTTAATTGGCTTAAAAAGTAAAGGGAATTTTTTGGTTGAGTGGAAGGGGAAAGATTCAGGTATGACTTCATCCAAAGGTTTGTGACATTATTAGGCAGCCAGCTCCGTGCCTGCCAATTCTGTGGATCTTTATATATCGATTTATCTTCTTGATGACTATATTAAAATGAGTGCTGCAGGCCTAAGCCTTGTATCTATATATGACATCATCCAAAGAAAGCTTGTTTGTAACACTTTAATAATTCTGAGATTCACAGTTATTAGGCCAGCTTAGATTAATATTCACATCTGAGCCCAATAACTGTAGTGAAGGGAATAGGATGTACTGAGCCAAGGTCACACTTCCCACACTGGAAGCTTGGAGGACATTCAGGTCACCTTATCTATACCGAAGCTGAGATGGGAGCCAATGTTCCTGAAAGCACTAGGAACTCTAAATGAAACCAGAGATTGTTGCAAAAGGCTGAAAGGAAAAATGCAAACCAAAGATATAAACAACAAAAATAGATTATAGGTACTTTTAAAAATTCTGTATTGTCTACTGTAACAAAAAAAGGGTCTGTAGTACTCAAATTCCCACCTTTTATTCTGCAAGAAAGGACTGATATTATTCTAAAAGACATTTCGCTATTCCTTGTGGTGTCAGAGAGTAGATGTCAAAGAAGAGCTCCGCAGGGAAGCAGAATGAAGAAAAAGCTGGACAATTTCCCAGCTCTCCCGAGTCAGGTCTTCACAGTGTGGCTTCATTAATCTCTTTGAAGTTATTTCTTAGAACATCAGACATACATTCAAATATTGGTACAAAAATACCTTTCAAAGCTAAACATGAATACTTTTATGCCATGTATCATTTTGGATTCACCATGTCTTTTTGGTAAGATTGCCTATTCCTCCAAGTTTTATCCAATAATAACTTCAGGTAGGCTGAAGCGAGATACTAAAAATATAATATTTAACATCCGCTAGGTCATGAACTTCTGCCAATCATAATGTGGGTTGCCAGTTGATGTGCCTAACCTATGAGTCCTTAGTGAATGACAGCTCCGGTTAGGCACTTTCACAGAGATCTCTTGAGTTGTCATATGAAGTGTCAGAAGTCTAAAGAGGTTTGTTCTTTAAAAAATGCAAATCTAGTGGTAAAAGTGGCTGTAAAATTTCTTGACATTTGTAAATAGGAGGTCTTCCCTGTAGTCTTGTCTAATCATTCTAGGGTTACCTGCTGTCACTTCTGGTCTTTGTTGTTTGTCTGAACTTTTCTATTACCATGAGTTACTATATTTTTATGGTTTTTAACTATATGGCCATCAAACATGTTTTTTGGCCTATGAGGACAGATCAATAAATTTCTTGATTATAAATTATTTCTCTTAGACTCATAACCAATTGTTTTGTCTATTTTTTGGTTTTAATCTGCTGCTTCTGTATCAATAATCTTGTAGTATATTTTCTTTCATCTTTTAGGAAAATGAATTTGCTAAAAGAAAGTCACCATGTCTTTGGTCACTATCCACCAGTTGTCTGTCTATACTTGCAGCTTTGTCAGCTCTGTAGATGAGTGATGATAGGACCCGAGATCTCCCAAGCCATAAGAAAATATTGATTTTGTTGGGAAATTACTTTTCTAGGAGAGGCATTGTTGATAACTTCTGAAAAACTCTTAGTGACTCCTGTTTTTCAATTATCCATAAGTTCCTGGTACCATAATCACTCTTTTCAGATTTACTACAGAAGTTAAACCAGAAAGTCAAGAAAAGTAGTACTCTTGGTAGGTCAATAGCATTTAGATATAGAGTAGAACCTGTGTGGGTGGATCATCCAATGGACTGTAACAAATTGGTCAATGGTCAACCTATGGAGGTGGTCAGCATAAGCAACTAGACTTGCCGTCCTGATCCATACCTGTGATATGTGTCTAGTGTATGAAAATTAGGTGAACTTTAGGATGTGGTCAATGAAGGAGGTTTTCAACTATGGAGGTTCTAATGTGTTTCTAATACATCAAAAACATAATCATACTAGTATATGGAAATCTAGTAATATCTTAAATAATAATAAAATAGTTTTTATTAAACTAGAGCTGGATTATTATTGACTTTAAGTATTACTAGGAAATGCTTATTAATTTGTGATTTCCCTTATGTTCTAAGCAAAATTAAAAAAGAAAAGTTTGCCTTAAAGTATTGTTTCAAAAATGTCTGATCTCTTCTTTTCCTCCCTATCAGACCAGGCAATGTACTATGGCTATGGTTTAAATGTACCTTCCAAATTTTGTTTGTTGGAAACTTAGCCCTTCAATTCACATATTGATGGCATTTAAAGGTGGGGTCTTGGAGATAATTAGGATTAGATAAAGTTATCAGTGTACAGCCCCCATGATGCAGATGGCTTTGTTAGATAAGGATAAGGAGGAAAGGGAACAGATGCTTCATTTAGGGTGTCCCTTGAGAGGCAGCTGATGCTAGGAGATGCTTTGTCTACTAAAAGAAACAAAGTGACCAGAGGGGCCACCCAAGAAAGAACAGGTGACATGTCAAGGGGATCCGAAGAACTGACCAGATGTTTAGTCTATAATAGAGGGTCTCCAAGGACTCATCAACCAGAAATAGGTAGAAAAACCACAAAGTAGAGATATTGTCAAGGCCTCCACATAAAAGACCTTCAAGGTCTTTGAAGCTTATGCATAGGTGAGGTAACAGTGTCCCCAGATGACCTACCCTTTTGTTAACGTAGTAAAAATCACACACACACCCCAAGCACCATGGCAATTTACAAATACCACAGCAACCCCCAGAAACTGCCCTACAAGGATGAGAAAGTGGAGGGTTCCCAAATCTGGGAATTCTTCACCTCTTCCTAAGAAAAGCCATGAATGTCCCCCCTACACAGACACTTAACATAAAATTAGGAAATCAGCATAAAAGGAGAAATTTTATTAAACTCAGAGTTTCCTCCAGTCACAGGTCCTAACCCATTCCTTCTTTGAAATGTACTATGCTTGAATAAACTTTGACACTTTGCCTGTTTGCACCTGCCCGCTCTGCTCATTTGGTCCATCGACTAGGCATCAGTAACTATTCTTCAGTACTGAGAACCAAGGACCTGGGACCTGACATCTGGTCCTACAGCTAACAGCTTTATAAGAAGAAGAATGACCTGAGCTGGCACACTCCACTGTTAGCCTTTCACCATGAAATGCCATCTGCTGTGTTGTGATGTAGCAGAAAGACCTTCACAAGATGTCAGCACTGTGTTCTTAGACTTCTCAGCCCCTAGAGCCCTGTGCTAAGTAAACTTATTCTCTTAATGACGTTGTCTATGATATTCTGTACAGTAATAGAAAATAGACTAAGAAAAATATCTTAAGTAGAGTTAAAAGAGGCATATCTATTTAATTAATTTGTTTATTTATTTTTGAGACAGTCTTACTTTGTTGTCTGGGCTAGAGTGCAGAGGCATCATCATAGCTCACTGCAACCTCAAAGAATTTTCCTGCTTCAGCCTCTCAGTACCTGGGACTATAGGTGTTAACCACCACACCTGGATAATTATTTAAATTTTAGTATAGATGGAGTCTCACTTTTGCTCAGGCTGGTCTCAAACTTCTGATCTCAAGTGATCCTCCTGTCTCAGCCTCCCAAAGTGCGAGGATTACAAGCATAAGCCACTGTGCCAGGCTGATCACATTTTAAATGAGTAAATGCACACACATACTATCGCAACATTTTTATTTCTTATTCACCTCATATTTCATCTCTGAAATAATTCATCCTCTCTGGAACCAGTATCAGTGTTTCAAAGAAGAGAGAATATCAGACTCATCAATTTGATGCTCACTGACATATGTATATCAGGATTCCATACACACCTACTCAACATCTTGCACTTCAAACTCAGATGTGCCCAAAATGGAACTCAAAACTTGATCCTCTCATGGTTCCATTTGGTAAGTGTAAGCATCTTGTTGTCATCCATCATCTCTTGCTTATAGAAATCTAGTCATCAAATCTCTTTTGTCCTTACTCTTTCTAATGACAACATTCAGAGAATCACTTGATGACTTCCTACCAGTTCTACTTTCTAATGTACTTGAATCCATACATTTCTTATTCTTTACTTATATTTCCCTCATCCAAGTCACTTAGTCTTCTTATATCCACAATTTTCCACTCCACACAATTTATTTTCCCTCAGCTGCCGGAATGAGTATATTAAAAAGCTCAGTCCCCATAAAAATGCTTTTTGACTTAAGAGCTTTTAGTGACATCCCATAGCTTTTAGAACTAAATACAAGACAAAACAACAAATAAAGAAACAAAACGACAATCTTGACCTGGCAAATTAGGTCTTGTATAAGTAGTTCTTAGTCCTGGCTTCATTTTATAAATACACAGGATTCTTTTTAGAATATTCTAGGTGCCCCAAAGGAGACTGACTTAATTTCCTGTGTTTTATTTCTGACATTTCAGGGGAAAATCCTGGAATAGACTATAGGGTAGAGTGAACAGGTAGAAGAATAAATGGGGCAGGAGCTCCCAAAAAATTTCTGTTGGGAGAGCTCAGCAAGTCAGACTTAGAAAAGAGGTACAGTGTTCCCAATCAGGCTGTTGGCAAACCAGGAAAAGTCAAGATTGCAGATGAAGGGCAAAGGCAATCTGCTGAGGAATTTCTCCTTTCTCAGAGATGGTTGGCCTTTTTTCTTTCTTATTCAGGCTTAAGCTTATTGAATGAGGTCCAGTCACACTATGCAGGATAATTGTCTTTACTCAAAGTTTATCAATTTAAATGTGAATTCAGTTAAAAAACACCCTCATGGAAACATCCAGAATAACACCTGATCAAATATCTAGACCCTGTGGCCCAGCCAAGTTGACACAGAAAATCAGTTATCATACCCATTTTGTTCTCGTTCCTCTGTACAGCCAGCCTTTCAATAGGCTGTGAGAATTGAAAGTAGATATGTAAAAATATTATTTGTGAATACATATCAATGTATTTGTATGGGCCATATAAGTTGATAGAATTAAGATTTATCTCCTATAAAAAGCACAGCAAATAACTTTTCTACTGAGTAAAATCTGAGAATGGCTTGGTTTTGTTCTGAAAGAACTTAATAATATAATAGTTATTATTATTTCTTTAGATTATTTTCTTTATTATGTGCACTGCGATATCCTGCTTTCTACTATTCGCCTTTCCTAGGTTCTTAATGGCTTGAGCCAAAATTTTCATTGAAAGTAAAAATATAATTGAAAAACAATATTGTATTTTTGTATTAATGTGTTATTTTATGGAACAGGACATTATCCATAATAATTGCTTGGAAAGACCTAGGAAGAATAAACTTGCCTAAGTTGCTTTCATCTTCCCTAAATAATGTCCTAAATGTAATTAGAAGAAAACCATACCTTTCAATCATGTTAAATATAATCCTGAAGAATAAAAATAGCCATGAGAGGAAATTGTCTCTATTACCTTTGTACAGTAAATTAGTGAATTTGTTTATAAGAGCATTTCCAAAATCATTTTCTTAGAACACTACTCATTTCAAACTGGTTCTGTGGTCAGAAAGTTCAGTTATTGTTTTATCTTTATTACTTTAAGAGATACATGCATTAATGAATATTAATAATAATTGCTCCAATTAAAATTTCATTTCATATTTTCCCCCAAACACCCAAAACTTGTTTGTCTATAAAATATTATTATTATGTACATTATTTAATATATTTATTAAGCATATTTATTATTTATTCCACTGCAACCATTTTTAGCTCTTTCTCTGTTCTAAGCCAAGTCTCATATTCTGAGACATAAAAATATGATTATTATAGAGTTCTTATTGTGAGTAAGGCCACAGTTTGGACTTTAACACATAGATGGATAGCTCCAAAACTATGATTTGGATGTTTAATAAAAGCCCAGTATGGTCAAAGGGGTTGAGAGTTATATATTTATCTTCTAGATAAATTTGAGATTAAAATAAATCATTGTTTTAGAAACCCATAATCCTGCTGTGAGAAGTGAGAATAAGAAGAGGTTTTAAAGCATGATCAGGGAATGATCAATTAAATTGTTTTCAGGGAGATTATTTGGCAGGAATATAGTGGATACACTATAGTGAGGTGAGCCTGGTGAGAGAAAGAACACATGGAAAGAACACATAAGAGTGATCCTGAGTTTGTGAACTAATGCAGTTGGGTTGGAATTGGAGAAGAGAAGTAAGATTTGAGAGAACTTTCTGGAAAAGGAAAGAACCTACAACAGAAGCTGCCTTGCCAAATATGAGAAATGAAGGGAAGACAAAGGTGATGCCAAAGAACATTCAAGATTTCTACTGTAGACTATGTCCTGGATTGTAAATCCGAGAGCACTTCAGAACACAGTGGAACAATTATTTATCCTGGGAAAAGGAATACTGATTTCAGATTTGAGCTTTCAAAGTTTGATATACCCATAACACATCAAGACAAGACAGATCTATCCACTTAGAAGTATTGGCATGGAGCTCAACAAAGATCAGAGACATCAAAACAAGTGTGGAGCCCATTAGCCTAGAGATCAGGGGTATCCAACCTGTGGCCTGTAAGCTTCATGTGGCCCAGTGGAGCTATGAATGCAGCCCAATACAAAATCATAAACTTACTTAAAACAGAAAATTTTCAGGTGATTTTTTGGTGGAACTGGATTGTGTGATTCTCAAGTATGAACTTTGTAGACAACATCATGTTGCAATGTCACTTAAAATAAACATAGGTACACTTTGGCTATTTGCATGCATGTATGGCTTCAGTTTTACAGCAGAGAGCAGCTTCTAGTGTGTTATTTTCCCAGTAAAATCAAGCTGACTCCATCAGACCTCACATGTGTTCATGATACCTAGATGAGGCATCGATTATCAATGACATTTCACCATTAGGCATTGTATGCTACCTAGAAATCAAGTATGCATTCTTATTTAATTATTATAAGCACATTCACGCTTTAGCAGTGTTTCATACATTACCCACCCGGCTCTGCAATGGGCCCTCTGTCTCACCCCACATTGGCAGCTAACATGTGGAAGGGTCCAAATCTTGCTTTCTATTTTCCCATCAATTAATTTTATAATAAAAATAAATAAAATCCCTTACCTATTATTATTTTTAAATCTCAACATGGCTCTACAATATCCCAAAAGAAAACAGAACCCAAAAAAAGAAAAGGAAAAATTATGAATGAAAGAAGATTGTTCAAGGAAAAGTGGACAGATGACTACTGTTTTGTCAAGGCAAATAGTAAGGCACTCTGCTTAAGTAGGAAATTTGTGCAAGTTTTCAAAGACTATAATTTGAAAAGGAATTATATGCAAAAACATGCTGCCAATTTTAATGCATATGAAGCATTGTATCACATGGACAAAATAGCAGAACTAAAAAAAGTCTGTCTTCTTAAAAAATGTTTTTCTAAAAAATTACAACTCAGATTCCATTGTAAAAGCTAATTATGTAATATATTTAATGGCAAAAAATCCAGAACCACCCACTGATGGTGAGTTTATTAAGGAATGTATGGAAAACATGGCAGACATAATTTTCCTTGAAAAACAAAGGGGGATATTTCTAAAATAAGTCTGTCTCACCAGACGCTAGCCAAGTGAATTGAAGAAATTGGAAAAAATCTATCAAAAAAGTTTGGAGAGTTAAGCTTCTAATTTTAAATTTTATACGTTGGTGATGGATGATAGCACAGATCCTACAAATAGGGCTCAATTTGCCATTTTCATTAGAGTTATAGATGATAAATAGAATGTCACTGAGAAAATGGCTTCTGTAATGCCATTAAAAGACACCATTAAATCCAGAGATTTGTATAAAGCAGTAAAAAATAGGGTAAAGTGATTTTCTTTGTCTACTGTCAACATATCTGGTAAGTTACTGTTGGTACGTTGGCCATAGTAGATAAAAAAGAGGTACTTGCAAAATTAATAAAAGATGATGCAATTGCTGTCCCCACATTTGATAAACTATCATTGCATGTCACATCAAGAAAATTGGCGTGGCTCAAGCTGCTAAGGTGCCAGTGACATAGCTCAGGTTCAAATCCAGCCTGGGCTGCCAAACAACAATGACACCTGCAATGAATAAATAGCCAGGCACTATGGCAGGTACCTGTAGTCCCAGCTACTTGGGAGGCTGAGGCAAGAGAATCACTTGAGCCCAGGAGTTGGAGGTTGCACTCTACCCAGGGTGATAGCTTGAGGCTCTGTCTCAAAAAAAAAAAGAAAAGGAGAAGAAAATTGGTGCACGAAAGATTTAAAAATGTATAACATCATGCAAATCCTTATCATGTCTGTGAATTTCACAAGGGCCAACAGATTATAATCATTGCCAATTCTAGGAATTAGAAATTTCTTAAAAGTTTTGATGCTGACTGTGGTGAGGTCATTTAGTTTTTAGAAATAAGATGGCTAAGTCAAAGGTATGTGTTAAAAAGATTTTGTGATTTGTAACATGTTATCAAGTCATTTGTGGTATCAAAAACCAAATTTGTGCCAGAACTTGGCTTACAGATTTAGCACTTTTAATGGGCTTAGCTACTTATTTAGAGTGAAACATGTGTCTTCAAGGTAAAAACTAAATGATACAATGTTTCAAAGTATAACAGAGTTCCAAATGAAACTGATGTCATGGCAAGGTCAAATTAAAGCAAGGAATTTTATGCATTTCGACACGTTGGCAAAATATGGTCTTCAAACAGCAAAAAATATGAAGCCTTGTTTTTTGATTTGATACAAGAATTTAAAAACATTTCAAGATTTAAAGATGAATAATCAATATTTTCATTCATTTGCTACTTCATTTTCAGTCAACATAAATATGTTACCTGCCAATTTTCGCATGGAATACAGAGAGCTGCGGTCTGACATTAACTGAAAGACTAGACTTTGATACATCCTACTTTCCCAGAGACAAATATCCCCCACTTTACAATCACACCTTGTTCAAGTAATTGCTTTTTGGTGGCACCTACATTTGCAAGCCACTTTTTTTTTTTTTCTGAGAATGGAGCCCATTAAGGGTAAAATTACAATAAAAATATCTGATAGGCACCTTGAGAACTCTGAGTGCTGCAACTACTTTCATCTAACCAGATATTGACCCATTGGTTTCTCAAACACAAAGTCAAATATCACTAGTTTTATATTGTCCACTTTTATATTCAGAATAATAATAATAAAAAACACATCTTTATTACCTAGATATGTACTTTTTTTATATTAGTGATCATAAATGATCTTAAAAGACACTTTGAACAGGCCACTGCATGATTAGGATTATTATGGGAGCACTTCTTTGCTTATTTGTTGTGGCAGACACCACAAAAATTATGCAGAGAGCTTTGGGTTTTTTGCTCATCAGCTTTCATTAGTGTTTGGGTATTTAATGTGTGGCCCAAGATAATTCTTTACTTGTTCCAGTGAACGTTGGACACCCCTTCTATAAATAATTGAGTGTGGACAAGAACATCAGTGAGCACAAAGAGTGAGAGGGAAACAGAAAGAGCACAAGGATCTAATACGTGTAGTGCATCTACTGAGGGACAGCGCTTGCAGGAGACCAAGAGAAAGCAATCGAAACTACATAAGGAGAGGTGGGAGAGAATGGTATTCTGGGTAACAGTGAAGGAAAGAGTTTCAAGAAATGCAGCAATGCATCATTCTTCCCTAAGTCATTTATGGAGATTGTACTTGGCCGTTCATTTTCTTTTGCAATCTCTTCCATTGCTAGCATGCTGGCAATCTCTTCTCTAGGCACATTAAATATGTATCAATTTACCAATTGCAAATTACAAAGGTGAAGTTTACCAATGCACCTTCTATTTAACAGTTTTATTTTTCTATATTTAATTCTTCAAATCACTAGCATTTATTTTGGATAGAAAATCACACGTAAGTTTAAACTGATACGCTTCTTCCACCCAAAAGTCAATGTATCCATTTCAGATATACATCAGGACTCCAGGGTTCTGCCTGGAGGGTTCTGTCTAACCTGTTTTGTGGTTTCCAGGCTCCATGATTAGTGTCAGGACCAACTGGGGATATACCAATTTCATGATGCAGGTCTCATGGGAGGTCACATTCATGTTTCTGTAACAACATTTTTGTGGGGGGATCTGGAGTAATTAATCCCCTTCTGTTACATGGTTGACTTACCATGAAGGGACAGGGGACTGTAAAGATAAATTCTTTGGTGTCTTACCCCAGATAGAAAAATGCAAGAAGATTTTACTACCTCTTAGAAAGTGGTCTTCTGAGGTAGAGGAGCCAACTGAATTACACACTGCTGCACCCTCCACTGCCTTTCTCCCTTCCATTTCCTTCATTCTGGCTATCTGGAATTAGGCTCTTTACATTCCATCACATTTTGACTCAGCATCAGCTTTCCCTGGATCCAAAGCTCAGACATTACTCAAAGGTAACAGAAACAATATGTATTAAGAGCACATTCTTCTCTCATTGCTTATGCTGTCATAGGTTAGTAAATGGGTTCCTGGATGTATAATCCGTTCAACTGACATCTGTTAGCCTACATATTATAGCAACATAGATCATTTTAATATAATACAGACAAATTCTCTCCATATTATCTTTCACTTTGTAGGGGAGGAAGGTTTCCTCAAACCTCTTAGTGTTCCTGGCTTGGTCTAAAAATAAAACTGACAAAGACAGATTAACAGGAGAAAAGCACACAAATTTACTTAATAAGGAGTTTTATGTGACACAAGAGTCTTCAGAAATGTAGACCCAAAGACCCAGGGAAAAACTGTATTTTTATGCTAAGATTAATGAAAGAACTAGATAGTTGTGAAGAAACAAGATTAGAAAACTGGGGCATAATATAAGGCAAAAGACTAGGCGGGCGGGGGGGGGGCTCAGAAAGATTTTTTTGTTCAGAATTTTTTCTGCATTTCTGTGGGACAGTTCTCCCACTCCCCAGATATGGACCAGGACATCTGTCACATGAGGGTCTTTAGAGGAAAAGGGAGGGAGGATGTCAGAGAGAACTCCCTAGTTTTATGGCTCACTTCAGGGTAGAGGGATTTTAGCTTGGTTGACTCCCTTCCTTAGCAAAGGATTCTAGTTTCCATAATCCACTTTAGGAGGACAAGAGAAATTCAGAAAGGCCTTCCTTTTTCTATTTTCTCATTTTCCTTCAGTTTAAGATACTCAGCATACTAAAGTGGCATACTAAAGTGGCATACTAAAATGGCCATATTCTGAGCCATTACAATTTTTCAAATGTTCTTCCTTATTTCCATTAATGTCATTACAACATAATCAATAAATGGAAATCACCCAGTCTGTAGTTTTCTGTTACAGCAGCAAAAATTGACTAAGACAATATGTAATCAATACTATGTTTAACCTGCCTATCGATATAATGTGATGAAGATACAATGCGATTGATGTGTAAAGTGATACATGTGTAATATTATCAAAGTTGTACCTGTGTTTCTTTCATGTGAGGCCTCAAAAACCATGAATAATATAACAATGATCAAGTCCCTATATTTCTAAAATGAGGTGCTGGAACTGTCTGAGACATGCTCAGAAATTTAAAAAATTGGTACAGTTGACACATTGCTAATGTTCATAAATTACCCACAACATGGATAGTTTCTGCGTGAAATTGCTGGTCAGCAATGTGTTAACACAGCAGCTGTTCCCTGATTCATTTCTCCCAGTCTCAATTCCCATTTGTCCCAAAGTTAGTCTGTCTTATTCTTTCTCCCCTCCTCATCTCTCAGCTGCTTATAACATAGCATCGCTTAGCACCTCTGATACCTCACCATATAATTTTTGGAGCTCTTAATATGGGTCCACTGGAACTTGAAGGACACTAGAGCACAGACTTGAAGAACCCTGAAAAGTATCAAGAGAAAGCCAGAATCAAGGGCTCTGGAAAGGAGGAGCCATCCTTGATGGGGCAAAGTGCCTGTGGGGAATGAAACTGGCTGGGAGACGTTTCAGGAAGAACCCCACAGGGGCTGCTGCTAGGAAAGCAAAGGAGGCAGAAGTATCTCAAAGAGAGGCGGTTGAGAGAGCAGTTAGAGGCAGCCATTTTGGTCCCTGGGAGTTGAAGGTCACCAGCAGCAAATTCTAAGCGTACTCAAAGTGGAAAATCCTTTTGTCAAAGAGGCTAATGCCCTGAGGTTCAAGCCTGTTTAATTCTTTTGTCACTTCACACACACAAGACAGTGACAAGCAGGCTCTGCTCCAGGGTGGATGTTTGCAGTGGGGTGTGTCAAAGCACCTGAGGGGGCCACTGTTACTCAAAGGGATGCCCCGCCTGAACCAGCACCTAGAGTTGCATCCAGAACACACCTGGGAGACTATCTTCTCTGCCCAATGTGCAAGTTCAGGTGACTAAGACTATTTTATTATTCACATGAACCCAGAACACCTGGCTTCTGTTACCCCATCTTTCACTCATGTGGAGTCACAACCTTTACCAAAGCAACTCCCAGTGATGCCAATGAGGATCACCCTTCTGAGTAATTTTATCATTAGTGATTTCCTAGTAATGTCCCATTTTATTTCACCTTTGATGTAGTACCATAACATTTTCATGTGTCAAGCAAAATTATTCATCACTCAGCAACTAAGACTTTGTTATTAGGTTCTCTGCCTTATTCCCTTTGCCTTCCAACGAACGAGTTGGGCCTTTCATGAGACTTTCAAGAGCTTCGAGCAATTCACATTTGTCAAGTCTGTCTCATCATTATCTAACTATGAGAGAATTCTAGAAGTGAGCATAGCTTGGCATGAAGTTGGTATCTTTCCCTTATCCTGTTCCACTTCCATGGCATCAACTAAATTCCAGGAAGTAATGGGAAACGAACCTCACCCCTCAAAACCCTAGACTTCCCTCAGCTTTTCCTTGGGGCCACCATGAAAAAGAAAGAAGGGTCTAAATTGGTGGGGTTTGTGCTTCAGCTTGACTACTAGTGTTTATCTGTCTTGTTTGTCCTCTCTCAGAACTTTTCTTAAAAAAAAAGAGTTCCAAGAATTTTTTCCCACCACTGAATGAAAGTTCTAGAAGATGGCTAGGGTCATCAGTTATTTAGGGTTGGTAGCTATTTGCAGTGATCTTGGTAGTAGTGGAGTTAATCCTCACTTCTTTCAAAAAGCTAGTGAATGACAGGCAATTCTGGAGGACATACTTCCAGGATGAACGTTCTGTTTCCCCCACACTTTGATCATACCGGTTGCATGAAAGTAGTTTATTACTTCTAAGAGTCCTTGCTTTTGAAGTTTAAATTATCTTGCTCTAGAATATATGTGTAAAGGTATTTCTCAGGAGATTGTATATATGTATCACACCAACAATTCTTTCCTTTTTTGAGGCATACACTGAAGTTACAGTTTTCATACTAGCAGAATTGATATATCAGTGACACTTCTTATAGTGCAGCAATTTTGCCTTTAAATAGCACCAATTTCAATGTGCATCATTATGTTGGGGGTTTAGTTTCTAAAGTCACTATTTGAAATACTCTGTAAGTGTTGCCGTATTATCTGCACAGCTATTTTAATATCCTGGCCCACCCTTATCTCTAAATTTTAAAATGCTTCTTTCCCAGTTGTGCACCATACACAATATATGGTAAAAATTTAAAAAAAAACCTGATTTTGTGCCGCCCCTATTCTCTTTTGATTTGGTGAGGAAAATATTTTTAAATGAACCCTCAAAAGTGAAATCAAGATTATAAATCAAGGGTCATCCTGAAACCTCCTTGATTGGAGAACTATTCCAACATGACTTGAATCTATGGTTTTTTCCAATCCAAAGCTCTCTATGAGATTTTTTTTTTTGTTTTTTGGAATTATTTCTTCCCGTGTCTCTTTAAAGTCTCTTAAACTCTTGTACCTGCAAGTGCTGCCTTGGCTTTGCCTTGTATCAAGGTGAATGTGAAGTCCAGGCACTTAACTCATTTAAAAATCATCACAGGACTGATGAACTTTGTGAATACTGAAGATTATAATGGGGAGCACTCACCTCCCGGAGAGGACTGGCTAGGGTTGACTCCATTCCCAACTCTTCCTCTCTTCCTCTGCCCTTCTTTCTCCCTTGCAGAGGCAAAAAAACAATTCTCTGAGATGAATTCATCCACATGCAGGTGTCCCAGGGTCTGACAGGTTCACTATTTAAGAAATGTGCCGGTGAATAAATCTTCCACTTTTTGTTATAGAAAAACTTAAGAAAGTTTTTTTTTGGCTTCTTATAATAGTCATACTGTTTTTGTTGAGAAGGGGTAGAGGTTATAGTCATGTTGGACTTTTAAGAAGCTACTTTTTTTCTTATATTAATATAAAGGCAAGAATTTCCAGAGGCTGCAACAAGGTGTTGGGTGGGTTTCTCTTCCCATCAATGAGCAAAGGTCTTGTGAATAAGAATGAACGAAGGTCCCTATTGGACCAGAGGCAGTAGAATCAGTGTGGGGTAGTGTGAGACAGAGCCACTTTGAGAGAGTAACAGGAGAATGGTAGCACTGAGGAAGTGAAAGCCAGCACATTTTTGTTTCTGTTCAGTTGAAAAAACACAGTTTTCAGTTTATAAACCTACAATGTTATAAAGTAGGGAGGAAACAGAACTCTTTTGCATTTAGTTATTGCTTTAATTTCAGTTTATTTCAGTGGCTACAAAATCATCTGTACGCTTATTAGCAAATTAGAAGCTCTCCATGTGGATTCTGTTATAAAGTAATGATAATTTTTTGAATTTATTTGTTTTTCACTGACGTCGAAAATATTTCCTGCTGGATCTTAGGGCTATATGCTTTACATAGACTTTTTTCTTTGACTATTTCTATCAAACTACCTCACAGAGGTAAGTGCTATTTCAATTTCATTTTAGCGATGGGAAAATTCAAGTACAGAAGTTAGTAGTGTACCTAAGGTTGCATAGCCAGAAAGTACACAGGGGAGCCATGTTCTAACAATTCCAAGGCAGCACCAGAGGTCTTTTTCGAGATCCTGAAGTCATATTAATTAATATAGCTTTTAATTGTGTTTCAAGGATCAAATATTTCAGTATGATTAATAGGAATGTTGGTGGAATTCTCTGTCAAATAAAACAATACTCTTTAATTATTCCTCAATAATATAACATTTATGATAACAATTCACAATTGTCTTACAAATTTTACTGCTTGACTAGATAAAATATTTTCACAACATGTGTTTTTGTCCTGTTCATCAGCACCATCCCTCTTACTCCTCACGACTAGAATTGGAACAGGAAATGATACGGAATTTAGGAACAGCTAAGGTGTTAATTGTTTTAGTCACTTCGTGTACATTTTGCTAAGATGTTATCATCCCTGATTTTGTTAGTAATTGTAGTATCCTCTAAAAATGTAGACTCCGAATTCCATTCTGGAAGAAAGAACACTATGAAACAATGAACAATTAAAGAGGAAAAATAAATGCCACTTTCCTTTCTGAATGTGTATCTACTCATTAGCAGAGATTCAGAACTGCATGTTAATTATTAAATGCTTTGTATTGAATGATTTAGGAAATATTTTTCTTTCAGGAGGCTCACAACAGTGTTTACTGTGAGACCATGGGTGAGATATCTAATTTAATGGCAGAGTTTAAATAAATTCTGATGACTACATAGTCCCTCATCTGTGTTACTTCTGACAATTGGTATGCAACCTTTCACAGCCATAGAGCAGCCTTGTCACTCACTGCTGGTGTCAAGAAGCATAAATAATCACTGTGTGACATTTTGATACAGGGGTTTTTTTAGTGATGTTGCATCCTGACATTGACAGACCGTGTGAGGACATTTTATCAGCAGCAGCTCCAGCCTCCCAGAATGCAAAAAAAGGAGCTAGAACTGGGATTTGACCTCTGTCTTTCAACTTTCTTCTTTTGTTTCCTTATTTCTCTAATTGCACATCCCTATTCCTTGATTTTATTTAAAATAACTTGCGGAAAGCACTTTTTCAGGCACAAGAAGTTAACTCGTTATTTGGTACTTTCACAACATGTTTTTATTTGGTTTTTAATATGTCAGCTTTATGCAAAACAAAATAATACAGAATGGAGATGTTGAGCAGCAAGTTACTTCTTTACATTATGTGCATAAATGAAGTGTTAACACCCATTCACTCTCTAATAGACAAATGTTCCTATTTTTTAAATTCTTTTAATGATCTAATCTGCTTGGAGAATAGACTTTCCATTTAGTAGACAGAGCTGAGAGAAGAAAAAAAGAGTAGTCTTAAAAATCAACACATGTAATTATTACTTTAATACATAAATACATGGATCCTTGCAGAATGACGCTATCACCTATGGGGTCATAATGAATAGGTGGATGCTTCCTAGGAATACCTTGGATACAATTCTTATTCTCCAATTGGTTTTAAACCCTAATTACTACTTACTGAAGCTGATATTTGAGTTGCTTAAGTAAATACTTTGTAAGTTGGAGGAGGGACTGCATAACACGGAAGCAGAGAGTTTATATGCCTTCCCACTCCACTCTTAAAATAATTCCCAGAGCTACTTCTGTTATTGCCTGAAGAATCACGAAAATAATCTGTGGACTGCTGGGCAAGCATGAAAGTGGGTGAGTTTATGCTGCCGTTCTATGGGGTAAACTCAGAACTGTTCTCTTTCCCAAAGCAGAAAGTTTAAGGAAATTACTATGAGATTTCTCTGAGTAAAAACTGGGAGAAATTCTTACACGTGATTGTGTAAAATGATATCCGATTTCTCGTAGTTGTTTTGGTTTGTGTAGTTTTCCTGCACCCCTCCTTCTCTAAATGATCATATTCTGTAAAGCAAATGGCTGTGCCCAGTTGGCTTTCTGTCCTTGTGGCCACACATTATGCTCTTCCATCATCTTACTGGTTGTCTTGGAGAGAATTTTAATTTTTTGTCCTTCCTTGGTTAATGGAAGAAAGTGCCATGCATAGTGGTGAGGAGGATTATAAAGACAGAACTTTTACATGTATATACGTGAAAAGCAGAAACATTATGTACAGAAAAAAACCTTAAACATTTATGAGCTTTGCAATTCAGTGGCTCGACTCTCCCGCTCACGTTCACGTTCATTATTTATGATGTGTGGGTGGGAGGAGTAGCTGAGCCGTGCAGTCCATGCACAGTGTGTTCTGCTTTGCCCAGGTGCTTTTCACTGATGGAAAGATCCTCCTGTCACCAGAAGTTTACGGCTACACATGTTGGATCTTATGATTTGTGAGAGAGTAGGAGCCAGGGTTCACTAATTCCAAATGGATTTCTTTGGTACCAAAGGATGAGGGCTTTCAGGAGTGGGGAAGGAAGATAGACAGTACCTCTGTACGTGATATTTTGTGGAAAAGCTCTTCTACAAATAGGCATGCAGTTCCCGTAGATCAGAGTTTCTCCGTCATAACTGTACTGTCAGAGTCACCAGAAGAGCTTTTGGAAAATACCAACGTCTGTGTCCTACCCTTGGAGAGTCTGATATAACTGATCTGGAGTGAAATCTGGAGGTGACTCTCAAGCATAGCTATGTGATTTGGGAAAATTCTATTTGTCCTTCTCCTGTCCTCTCTAACTGAGCTTACCTGCCATGAAATATTTCAGTTCTCCAACTCATTGCCACCGAGAGTCTTTCCTGTCTGTGTTTCACACTCTCTCCTTCTCCTTCATGTAATCTTACTACAGCCTCCAGCTAGGAGGATGCAAGAGGAGTTTAAATAGATACATTCTTATTCTCTAGCCACCTAAAGTCAAAGCTAAAATGAATATGACCATGGGCTATACATACCCCTCTCCCTCCACCGTCCCCAAAGTGAGATGTACAGGACTCTACCAGGACAAACGGAAGATTTATGCATACATCAGTTGGTGGGACTCTAGAAGCATTTCTGGACATTTGTAACAAATGCTTTGGAGGAGACATTGATAAATTTTCTTCTCTTCTCTATCTGGCAACCCTGGAAGTGTGACACTGGATCTGTCTTCAAGAACTTGCCCTGCACTCGGAAGATGTGCAGTTAGTTAGCTCAGGACCTCCCACTGTAGCACCTTTCCAGATCTGGTGCAGCATTCAGCTGAAAGCATGTTCTTCCCAGACAGCCCCACCCGACTGCAGCTCAGTGAGCCATTAGGGCCAGTCTGTCTCTGCCCAACATGCTACTCTTCTGATAAGCAACCTGTCTTTCTTTCTTTCTTTCTTTTTTTTTTTTTAGAGACAGAGTCTCACTTTGTCACCCTCGATAGAGTGCTGTGACATCACAGCTCACAGCAACCTCCAGCTCCTGGGCTTAGGCGATTTTCTTGCCTCAGCCTCCCAAGAAGCTGGGACTACAGGCGCCTGACACAACGCCCGGCTATATGATAAGCAACTTTTTGTTCTTGAGATCCCCATTGAGTTGGTCAAAATTATACCTGATTTTACCTCAAAGCCTGAGTTGCTCTCCACTCAGTTCTGTGTTCTCGGCCTTTCCTTTCTCTGGTGTCAGCTCAGCGTCACCGCTGAAGGCTCTGTGCTTCATTCTGTTCCTTCCCCTTTGACATTTCATAGGCATTGTCCCCGCACTTTCAGCATCTCATCCCCAATCTGCCTTAATAATTTTATACATTTAAAAATAAGTACAAAACTTATATTACTATTTCTTAATTATTGAACAATAATTTCAATCTTTTCTGTACACTAATAGAAGATTAGAGTGAAAAATGAACATTACTACCTTTAAAATACTACTGCTTGTATTTTTGTCCTAGTGTGTGTGTGCATATATATATATCTATCTTTTGAGACAGAGTCTCACTTTGTCACCCTTGATAGAGTGCTAAGGTGTCATAGCTCACAGCAACCTCAAACTCTTGGGCTCAAGCAATCCTCTTGCTTCAGTTTTTCATTTTTAGTGAAGACAGGGTCTTGCATTTGCTCAGGCTGGTCTCAAACTTGTGAGCTCAGGCAATCCACCCGCCTCAGCCTCCCAGAGTGCTAGGATTCCAGGTGTGATCCATCTCGCCCAGCCATTTGTCCCACCATTTTAATAAATGTCTGTAAGTTTCTATAACACAGTTATGATTTATTTGTTATCTTATTCTAATTCTGTAAAAGCCTTGTCTGTTGAAAATCTTGTTAAAAAATCTATTCTCAGAGTTTTAAAATAAAGTAGTTTGGCAGAGGTAATTTAATGACAAACAAAATGTAAATGATTCTAATTTGTTATATTTAAAAACTCCCATTAGCTAGAGCAGTAATTCCTAAAGGGACTTGTTCTTCTGACTGCAATAAAAAGCAGTCCTCTTCCTATAAGTACTCACCACATTGTATTAATTATTACTATTTTGGTATACTATCATCTGTATTATCATAGCATATTTTTGTGTCATAATGTCTGTGTTGCATCTAATCTATGCAACACTTGATTTAGTGCTCGGCACACTATACCAAGTACACGGTTTGTGCACACCAGGTGTCTACTATATTGAATTAAGCAATGTTATTACACATATTTTGACATCTGAGACTTCATTGGTATTCTCAGGGGAGGAAGCCTCAGAAGCATAAATTCCAAGGACATGGATAAGGATAGGAAATCGTTACTTTTCTCTTGAGGGCTGATACAATAATTATTTCTTTTTAAACAGATGTTGAGTTCTGGAAGGCTTTTTAAAAGTTCTTATTCTTTCATAAACCAAAATACTCTAATGTACAGCTTGGCAGTAAAGAGAGGGTTTAAGTCAGGAAAACCTTCCTGAATAAATGGCCTACAAGTTCCAATGGCGCATTGCCTTTCTCTGAATCTTCAGGCAGAGGCCAGGGTTTGGAGCCAAGATTAAAGGCGGGATGAGTCATCTGCCATGGTATGGCAATGCCTCTGTTCTCACGTCTGCGCAATCAAATCTCAAACTGATTTTTCCTTCTCATTTTTTTTCTTCTCTTTTTGGCAAGAGAGAAAATAACTCCAGTATTCTTTTTTAGGATGGTAAGAAAAAAAGGAACACCATTCTATTTCCCAAAATTGCATATAGAATTTCAAAGAGTGACCTCTTCCCAGATATAGCAAAACTTATGGTGGCAACGGGAACGTGTCACCTTTTGAAGCAGGAAAGCTTTAGATCCCCGGGCCTGCCCATCTTTTCATTGTACTTTTGGAAAATGGTAGGATTAGGAGTAAAGGAGTATTAAATATAATACTATTTTCCCTAGACAGTAATTAATATTTCTGGCCATGCAGACTGTCATGTGGCGTGTCACAGTGGGCAGTAAGTGAATGACGAGGAGACGGACTCCAGGGATACTGAGATGTTCAAAGCCTCGCTTTTGTCACAGTCGGCCGATTAAGTCATTTTTAGAATTTGGACTTCTCAGGGGCAGAGGTTTTTTCTTTTATATTAGACATACTCTTTTCCCCACACCGTTCAGTTACATAATAGGATAAGTACACATACAAAGTCATACCTTTTTGGTATAAAACAGAGAATCATACCCTTCATTTTTGAAGTTATAGTTATTCATGATATTACTAATTTTGGACACAGCAAATAAAACACTGCCAGAAGTACTTTCCAGGCAGTATAAATATGTAGCTTGCTTTTAGCTGAGTTTGTTGTTAAATATAGCTCTGATCCCCCACCCCCACAAACTGTATGGTAGTTTGCATATAATCTCCCACCCTATCTTTAAATGTTAAACTCCAAATGATAGTGTATTCTGCAGTTACATTTTCCAGATTTTTCTGCCTTTGAGGCCTGGCCTGAAATTACGTCTCTGCCTCCTTTGCCCCATTCTGCCTGCCGTGTTTCACTGCAGCTCATCAGACAGCACCTGATTAGGTGGCTCTCTATCATCCTCTCCCCACACATCTGCCTGGCCTCCGTGCCATGGAGCTGGCTGCCTTCCAGAACCTCATCCTGCAAGCAGCTGTCCTAACAGGGAAAGACGAGTGTGGTTCATCTGTAAGTATTTTTAAGGACTTGGACTCGATGTCCCAAATAGGTCAAAGCTCAGTCACATCTAAAGTGTGACAGGATGGCATCCTGAAAAATATTTAACTTCACAGGCAGGATTGTGTCTATAAAAGAATAGTGACTTTGAAAATGGGTAGATGCATTTTGGAATCCCTGTTCCGCCGTCTCTCTTGTTATGTAAGACAAATGTTAATCTTAATGTTCCAAGCACATTGCCCGGCACCTTTGGGTAGGCTCTTAATAAATTTTAGTTCTCTCTAAAACTCTATCAAATGTTTATCATATGTAAGGCTAAGTTGGATCACTGGAGTCCTGAATGATATCCAACTATAAAGAGGTAGAGCCAGGAGCAGTGGCTCACACTTATAATTCTGGCAGTCTGGGTGGATTGCTTGAGCTCAGGAGATTGAGACCAGCCTGAGCAAGAGCAAAACCCCACCTCTGAAAAAAAAACCCAAAAAACCAAAAAAACATAGGCAGGCATTGTGGCGGGGCACCTGCAGTCTCAGCTACTTGAAAGGCTCAGGAAAAAAGAAGCAAACAGACAAAAGACCCAACAAGTATTAAAAGATAGATTCTCAGGGTCCTTGCATTTTCATAGAGAGACTCTCAGGGAATGCTAAATAGAAATCTAAACCAGAATATGAAAAATTCCATATTGCAAATAAGAGGGTTTTTTTTTGGGGGGGGTGATTACTATTAGTGGGAATATAAGAAAAAATTTCATGGGAGTGATGGCAATTGAAATAAAATATAAAGAAATTCTTCTCTTCCCTTACTTACAATTGACTCTGATTTGGACTTTATAAGGATAAGGATAAAAATTTTTTAAATGATGAGAAATAAATGAACAAATAAAGTTAATGTAAGGCACTGGGGGAATGGCTAACAGTCAAAGTTGACTAGAGCAGAGAGGGAAAGCAGGTGATAATCCAGAAAGCTAGGTTAGGCCTGACTTCGGCGAGCCTGACCCCAGAGGAAGAAATCTCGGCTATGGATCAGGAATCCTAGACTCCTTTCTTCCTCTGTCACCACTACCTGGTGAGACAGGGCAGATCACCATGGTTTTGGAGACATATGGTCCCATGGTCAAATCTCAGTTTCCACTTAGCTTTGCGACATTGACCAAATTGTTTTGTCTTTCTAGCCCCAATTTGCTCATTTGTAAAATGAGAGGGTCAGACTAGATCATGTCTCTTGAAGTAGAATATATTATTTGTTTATAAATTTGGTGTTGTAAAATGGCAAGTTTTGTATGGAAAAATGTTTTCCAGAAAATGAAAATTTTTCAAAGCTTGGATATGAAATAATTGGAGAATTCTTTGTTTTCTAGGCCAGTGCTAATCTTACATGCTTCTAAGGTGATGGATATAGTAATACTATCTGGAACAGTTTGAAGAGAAGAAAATCCTCTGAGTTTGGGCCTAAACTGAAATGGAGATTTCAGAAAGGTTAGTGAGGTTAGTGACTTTTTTTTTTTTTTATTTTAAGAGAGAAGGGGAACTATATGAAAGATACTGGAGCAATACAATCAACTAACTTGGAACTGAATGGAATATAAGTTCCAAAGCTAACAAATGTAAGAAGTACTATTCCTTTTGAAACATTTACACGCTCTTTTATATTGAATCATATAAGTGATCTGATTTAGTGATGACTTATTTAACTTTGTAATACTCAAGAGTTTCAATGCCTGTAGACTTTTTGGTGACGTAGATCAGCACATCTTATTGATCCAAGGGATATTTATTGTGGACCTAGTATGTGACAGGTACATTTCCCGGTATTGGAGACAGAGAACAAGACAGAAATGTTCTTGCTCTCCTAAGCCCTTACATTCTATAACTGGTAAAGGTTGAGGAGAGAGACAATAAACAGATGAAAACATCAGCTAGAAAAAAGTGTTCTGAAGAAGGTGAAGCAGGTTGATGTGATAGGGAGCACATGGGAGGCGAGGCAAGTCTTCCCTGGGGAGGAGCCATGGAGGTTGAGAGCTGAATGATTGAAAGAGCCAGTGACACGGAACAGCAAGGCAAGAATGTTCTAGGTAGGGGGAAGAGATAGGACAAAGGCCCGGGTATGTGGTTATTGCTTTGGAGAGCTTTAGGAATTGAAATAAGCCAACCTAGCAATGGCAGTAAGCTAGGGGGAGAGTGGTAAGCCATGAGATGGACTACAGGTGTTAGATCACAGCCTGGTGCCTGTGCCAAAACTCATTTGTAATCTCTTCTTGGCCTCGTTGCCCGGTATAACATCACTCACAGCAGAAATAAGAAAACCACACTCATTCTCATTTTTCACACCAGCACAGGGAAAGTCTCAAAACTCTCGAATTTTCAGATGAGCAAATTGGGGCTCCAAGTTATTCAGCTACTTGCTCAAGGTCACACAGCTTATAAATGGCACACACAGGACTCAAATCAGGTCTTATGATTCCAGGACCAGAACAGTTTCCACTTCCCACAGTGTCACTTTCTCTTCTTATGTAATTCTAAAAGAATAAACAAAGTTACTGACCTCTTCTCAGAGGGTCTGGAGGAGAAGCATCTGTAAGTGAGGTTTTAATCAAATGACAATGAGAGTCACCTGCTTATGGTTGACAAGCTGACATGCAATTGCCTGCACTAAGGTTTTGAAGGGAGTACCTATTGGCAGAGCACTGATATAGTCATTATACACTTATTTTCATTTGCAGCCCCTTGCTTTTATAATGCCATGATCTGATGATTTTTTTTTTAACAAATCGACTTTATGTATCTGAACTGAATGGAATACTCTGTAAGGTACCATGGCATTTTAAAACAAACATGAAATGTGGTAAGCAAGCTGCTATTTACTCATGGCCACTCTATTAGCTATTTCTGCACTTTGCCCCTCATTAAGTTAACTGCCAGGCTGTGGCCATTAAGATCCAGGCTTCTTCCGTCAATTACAGCACACGTTAACTCTAGATACTCTGAGCCTTTCTAATAGAGCCATTTTCAGGAAGGGTTGGGAACTCTTCTATTAGTGCCCCCCTCATGTTCATCCTAAGATTCCCTCTGCTTCTTGCAACTTTGAGGTCTGAATATACCTATGTCTTAGCCAGTTGGAATCTCTGTTTATGATGCAACCCCAAATCCAGGCATCCGTTTAAAATGAGAGCCCTAGTTAGAGAGACATATTGTACTTCTCTCCTTTCAGAGAGCAGCATTTGCTGCTTGCTGGGGGCTTTCTGACTGACGCAGGGGGCGAGGAAGGAGAGTTGGCGAGCGTTTGGGAGCAGATTTAGAGCCGCTTCTCATTGGAGGGGCTAGCTTTTCCTGAGCTGCCAGACACTGCAGGCTCAACTGAGGCTCCGAGGTGCAATTCAGGCTGGTGGAGCAGCGGGGGAAGGCAGGGACAGGCGGGGCTAGAGCGGCTCTGCAGCTGATCACACGCACCACCACACACACCACATTCCTGCCGCCCCGGCTTGCGCCTCGCATCCAACACCCCGGTCCATCGCGGCGCGGACAGGGAGTGGGGAACCAAGGAAAAAAGAGGCAGAGGTTTTCACCGCGAGGCAGAGGAAAAGCTGGAGAGGCGCTAGTGTTTAACCTGAAAGTCTGACCGGCAGCCCCAGGCTCCAATACCGTCCAGCAGCACTACTGCCGCTTTGAAGGTGGGCACATCGCCAAGGAACCCACGAGTCCCCCACTCGAGTCGTCTGTGCCCGGTGCGCCAGGATCCTTCCAGAGGGGACATCGTGGTGCCCGCAGGAAGGTGCAGAGCCTGGGGACCTGCATTGGCGCCCATCGTGGTACACCAGGAAAAGTGACAACGAGGAAAACAGCCTTGAGTGCAGAGTGCGAGGCCAGGCTGCCGCTGCCGCCCGCTGCGCCTCCTCCTGCCCTTTCCTGCTGGGTGAGTGCCCAGGTTTCGCGCACTGTCGCGTCTCTGCTGAGCGCAGGGGTGGCCTTTGGGCCCTTGAGGGTCCACCCGAGGGCCCTGGGGGCGCCCGCGGAAACTCGGCGGCCCGCGGACTCCAGGCGGACAGGTCTCTGGAGCGAAGCATCAGGGACTCTGAACCCGGAGGGCTTGGGTAGGGGGCGTTGCACCAGTGCCCAGCAGACATGTCTTTGGGCGGGATTTGGGCTAAAAGATAGGAGGCGGGATCGCCGGGGACAGCGGGTAGCCATCCCGGGGGTCGAAAGATTGGGGAGCGGCGGGGAGGGGGGAGGGTCTGGTCCAGCAGGTAGAGGCGGCTTCGCCAGCTTGCGAGTTGGCAGGTGGGGTGAAACTCGCTTGTCAACTCATTCATTTTAAACGGTCAGTGGTCAGGTTGAGGGTATTTGCAGGAGAGTCAGTCAGGAGGTCTGTGGCAAGGACAGAGGTGGTTCGGGATGCCGGTAGAGGGGGAAGAAAAGACAAGCCGTGAAAAGCTTGGAGCCAAAATTGCGCTTGGGTTCCTGGTCCTTGCATCCCTCCTGCCTTGAGTGCCGGAGAACACTTTTTTTTTTTTTTTCTTTTAAGACTAACCTTGGAAAAAAAGCCTCGGTCCTAGGGCAGAAGGAGTTAGCGTCTGCAGGGGCCAGAGGAGGCAGGTACCTGCCGGGGCGCCCCTCCACCCCAGAGCACTAGCTTTGCCTCCCCCTCTCTCCCCCACCCCCACCTCCTTATTGGTGCTAGTTTGCAGCGCCCAGCTCCTGCGCCTTTGCTTCCATTTGAATCTGGCTCTCCCCTCCGTATTATGTCTGCACTCCGAAGGAAATTTGGGGACGATTACCAGGTAGTGACCACCTCGTCTAGCGGCTCGGGTTTGCAGCCCCAGGGGCCGGGCCAGGACCTGCAGCAGCAGCTTGTGCCCAAGAAGAAACGGCAGCGGTTCGTGGACAAGAACGGCCGGTGCAATGTACAGCACGGCAACCTGGGCAGCGAGACGAGCCGCTACCTCTCGGACCTCTTCACCACGCTGGTGGACCTCAAGTGGCGCTGGAACCTCTTCATCTTCATTCTCACCTACACCGTGGCCTGGCTCTTCATGGCGTCCATGTGGTGGGTGATCGCCTATACTCGGGGCGACCTGAACAAAGCCCACGTCGGCAACTACACGCCCTGCGTG
This sequence comes from Galagoides demidoff, assembly GCA_963574575.1. NCBI lineage: Eukaryota > Metazoa > Chordata > Mammalia > Primates > Galagidae > Galagoides > Galagoides demidoff. The sequence continues at coordinate 34,492 of CAUYQV010082303.1, forward strand.
GCCAATGTCTATAACTTCCCTTCCGCCTTCCTCTTCTTTATCGAGACCGAGGCCACCATCGGCTATGGCTACCGCTACATCACCGACAAGTGCCCCGAGGGCATCATCCTCTTCCTCTTCCAGTCCATCCTCGGCTCCATCGTAGATGCCTTCCTCATCGGGTGCATGTTCATCAAGATGTCCCAGCCCAAGAAGCGCGCCGAGACCCTCATGTTTAGCGAGCACGCGGTGATCTCCATGAGGGACGGAAAACTCACTCTCATGTTCCGGGTGGGCAACCTGCGCAACAGTCACATGGTCTCCGCGCAGATCCGCTGCAAGCTGCTCAAAGTAAGTGCTCCCCGCCCCTTCCCCACCAGGCGACCTCTCCCCTCAGCCTGGGAAGTAACTCAACTGAGAGTCACCTCACACCCGCTCCCTGCCTCACCTGTCGCCGCAGGTAAACTTCCTTCTGCAGGGAAGGGTCGGGGGCTTGGGCGAAGAGCGCAGATTACAGGTCCGTTCTTTTTCACTCGCTCTTGTGCTCCTATTTGTACTCACCATTTCGGGGGTGCTTGTGTCCCTCTCTGGACTAGTAACACTTAAAGATTGGTGTTGGCTCTTGTGGAGCCTGCAGGGGAATGAATTAGTGCCCCCTTTGCTTCTCTGCCGGTGCTGCTCTGCTCTTTAGAAAGGTTTTGATGGTTGTGGACCCAGGCACACTACTCCATTCAGTGCGAGGTACTAGACAGCGTTGAAGCGAACATCTTGCACTTTGAAGAAACAGGTGCTGAACTTGCTTCAATTTTCTTTTTGGGTTTTTCTTTATTTTTTGCTTTCTCCCCTCCCACCGCCAGTAATATTAACGGGTAGATTATTTCTCTAGACCCAATAACTTTAGCTTTATCTATAGTAATCTTTTCAAGAAGCAGTTAATAAAGAGGAAGAAACCACACTTAGTTCTTGTAAATTTTTATTTTTACTAAATGTCTTCCTAGAGAAGTTTTCTGTGAAAGCTTGAGTGCTTCTCCTGTAGAGCCTCTTGTTAATTTTATTTTTAATTGCCTGTTTCTATGAAGCCTCTGTCAATTACAGATTTCACTTGAAGCTTTTCAGTATCCATTAAAGAAGATTGCTTCCTACCATCCGCGGTGTAAGTGCTAAAACAAATTGTACATGGAGTGGTTCTTAAAGCAAGGTCCTTCTAGTCGTTAGAGGGCACCACCACGAGCAAGAGAAGACCTCCCTAATTGCATATCCAATTAGAGTCTGAGAATAAGGGAATAAACCCCAGGTCTCTCTCTCTGTGTCATTTACAATTCTTTTCTTTTTTTCTTTTTTTCTTGAGGGATTCTTCTTAGTTGTTTTCGAGTTTTCAAAAATGGAAAAAGATAAACTCAAATAAACAGTTCATAAATTAAAAAACATTGATCTGAGATTGCATAAACAACAGCCAGATTCAGAATTTATTACTGGTAAAAAGAGCATCGGATAAATATTTGAGAGTTTGCTCTCAAAATTTCAATTTTCATCCTCCAGTTTTATGTTGTGTTATACAGCTCCAATTAAGTTCTAACTAAAGGTGATCCAGTATGCTTTTAAAAAGTTTTGCTCTCATGTCATTTTCATTATTCATACATAAGATCTTACCCTAATTACTCTTGACCAAGTTGCTCAGTACAGTGTTTGAATTAAAGCAGTTCACTTGTCCTGTCACTTCAAATTATATGAATATTTACAATGCTACATACAGTCAACAGACTACATTTATGAACCATAGTGGAAAATGACCAGCCTGCTCTGATGTATGCACAGGTTCATTAAGATAATATAAGTAAGTCAAATTTGAGGTGTTCGTTTTCTTTTATAATTAACTTCAATGAACTATGCACAATTTTAAAATTTAACTTAGCAAATTTTCATTTGCTGTTAACACTGTTTGAACTACAGAAATTGTCAGGTCAAGTTGAGCAGCTGTTGTAAATATGTTTTTGCAGCAGTAATTGTGTGTCCCCATTTCTGTGCATATTCCATGGTATATCACCTCTTTCTTTGAGTTAGGCCCACTGGGCAGAGATGAGCACCTTAGTTGTTAATTCAGTGCCAAAATTTCTGTCAAGGAATCCATGTTTATGAATCACTTTAGACTCTTATTGAAGAGTAGTTTACAACAATGATTGGTGTAATGAAAAGGGAAAGTTAGACATTAAAGGTTATTCATAGTTATTTTTAGTTTTAAAAATATGTTTATTTATCAAAATAGCTGTCTTTTCCAGTCCACATACTTTTGATGTTTTTTGACTATCAATTTTTATTTTAACAAAAGCAGATAAAACCAGAATTAATTAATATACATATCACTTTCTTTTTTTTAATAGAAAGGTGCGATGTATCTGAAGGTGCCCCATCTGTACAGTGGTGCAGAGTATTGATAACGATTTTTCTGTAGAAGGCCATGTACCACACGTACCATAATGAATGTCCCGATTAAAAACATAAAAGATGTATATGTTCAAAAATTTGAAGCAAGGTGCTATATTAACACAAGGTGATAAAAACAACTTCTGAGTAAAATATTACATATCTTGTTCTTATGAAATTCTTTTTTTATTCATTAAGAAGATAGTTCTAGAAGAATAATTGACATATGGCATCAATTTATATTTAAACAAAATAATGGTGAAATTCTCCCCTTCTTTTTGTGAATGAAGATGGTTGATTAGTGGCAGTGCTTCCGTCAGGCAGTGGGTGTAGTTTCTTTAATGTTATCTGTAGCCATGGTTAATAAAATAGATTGTTATACTTTCTGTCATTACTTAAAATGACATTGAAACATAGTCATGGTTTATTGGAGAACTAAAAACATTCAGCAAAATTATTGGGGAGATTTGCCTTTAACAAGTTGCTCTCATTTTCTCTTAGGGACTGAGATGAAGTGACCTAAAACAGTCAACTATATTTGTAAAGAGAAGTATACTAAAATGTTAAACAAATAATATTTCATCAAATTTTATACATTTTTTCTTATTAAATATTACAGTTTCCTTGTTTAGCCTCCATTTGACATTTTAAATGTAAAATTTATGTCTTTAATGCAGAATATATAGAATTTTTAAGGCAACAAAGTATAATATAATCCTTAATTATAGTAATTATAGTTCATGTAGATTCTCCCTATTGCCTGCAAATTTTACTAACATTTGTGTACTGCCATTTTCTTATTTGCTGAATAAAAACTTATATTCCATGTGAATATAAAAGGCATATTTAATAATCACAAGACATTTTCAATTCTCTAGAAGACATTAAGAACACAGACCAGAACTTCTAATGCCTGATGCTATAAAATTTAGATTCAAAATATTTAAAGATTGTCTAACTTTTGAAGAAGATTTTTTTAATGTCTCTACCTAATTTTTAATTATGGCTTTCTCTTATATGAAAGCAACTTTTATTCATCTCCATTTTTGTCTTCTCAGCTTAAAAATACTGAAATTTTTTAATAGTAATCAAATACAGATCTTCTATGGGAAGGGTCAGTCCTTTTTCTACTCAAAGTAGATTAAAGGAAAATAAAAAGATATAGTTTGAAGTTCTCCACAAAAAAAAAAATCTATGTTTTGGTTATAAATAATAGCAATAGAAACCTCTTTTAGGATGAATATTGTTTCTCTTTTCTTCCTTTCACTGCCATATTGAATTAGCAATTAGGTTATTTTTCTTTTTTTAACCTGAAGAACAGGGACTAATTAATATAATGGTTATGCTAATTTCAAATCCAATTGAATGGTTTTATAAAAATGGCTGGTTTAGGGAGTTGAGAACCTTGGCTTTAGTGCTAGATGTTGTAGTTCAGTGCTGGGTTTAAAGGATCTGGAAATCTTATTTACTCCTTTTTGTCATTGTGATACAATGATTGACTGAGTTGGACATATAACTTGTTAGGGCAAGAATTAAACTCTACTTTTTTGAGATACGATTCAGGAGTTTATAAACTTACTATGTACATGCTGTTTGTATATATACATATATAAAACGTATGTGTTTATATTCATCCAGTCAGAACACAATTTTTTGCATAAAGTAAAAAGCAAAATTAACTAATATTGTTCTTATATTTTGAAACAAAAAGCTAAGGATAATATTTTTTATGAAAGCATCTTTCTGTCCTGGGAGCTCAGCTATGCAACCCCTAATTTTCATTATTGAAAGATAATGAAGTACATTCTTTTCCTCTTTAAACACCACAAGCATGATTTTTGTACTCACTTTTAAAATTTCTCCCTTAATATGAATACTCAAAATTGAATGTCATCTGGCTTCCCCATGTAAAAGTGAAAAATTAATTTTAAAAAATGTGGTCTGAAAAACCATTAAGCCTTTTATCCACATCATATGTGCTAACATTTTGTTAATCTTTTAACTATAATGACCAGGATTCTTAGATTTTTGTCATAAATTTATTGGTTTGTCCTTAATGCATATCTCACACTTAAATGCAATCTTGTTTTTGACTCTATACAATCTTAGTTTGTTTGATCCTTTTCACAACTTGATCTTGGCCAATTTAAACTGTACTTTTAATCTGGAAACAAGTATTTACCTCCCTTTAAAAAATTAAATCCACAAATGAACATCTACAAAGAATGCTGTTTTTATGAACATTATCTAAGCTATTGGTAAAAATATTTAAGGGGTTTAAGAGTGAGTGCTTCAGAACTCTCAAGGGCTAAGTCCCATATTCATTGGTGAGTTCTTTAGGAAAGCTCATTTAACTAAAAATTAAAACTTCCTATTTAGTGTAGCTTTGCTTTCTTTGATACAAGTAAAATAATTCTTCAGTAAGTATAGAATGCAGGTTCTTTTTAAAATCTGTAGTTATTATTCTCTTTTTCAATACTAGTTATGTGTTTTGCTTTGTTTGTTTTGTTTTTTTATTTTTAATATGGTACATTAAAAATACAGGGTGGCTTATGCTCAGTGAATAAAGTGTAAACAGAAATAAGGGACATAATGACCCACAAATAAACAGCAGTAGGTAAGAACAAATGAGAAAGAAAAGCAGAAGAAATCATTTGGTGGATTGCAGGGTATTTGGTGAGTAGGAGGGAAGTGTGGAAGTAGGGTTACCAACCCTGTCCACAGTTATTATAAACTCCATAAAAGGACCTCCAGGGATTATAAAGCAGCTCTTTCATTTGAATGGCACTAAAGCCTCCCATAATCTTTTATAAGATAAATTACATTTCATTTTATAAGCAATGTTCTTTTCATAAAAATGAATATATTTTTATGGATTGATTAGCTTAACATTAAAAATCTTTGTTTTAGACTTGTTATTGATTGTAGTTTTTTCACTGAATATCTGTGGAATTTTAAGCTTACAGAGTCCAACTAAATGTACAATTTAATTTTGGACAATCCAGATAAAATACCAAGTCTATACTCTCTTCCACCTGACTTAAACTTTGGTCTGAGTGCCAGAGTCATTACCATTACTGTTTTGAGACACAAGGCATTTTTCTTCCTGCTCCTGGTACCTGCCATGGGCTTATTTCCTGACTTTTAGTTATTATTCTGACCTCACTCCATGTAATTTTCTTTCTGACTTCAGCATGTCATCAGCAGCACACACAGACATACATGTATACATAGATGATATGTTTAAAGAAGAAAAGTGAAATGATAGATAAAATAGTGGTGAGGTGGTAGGTGAGACTGGCCTGCAGTCTCCTTGGGAGCTTCCTTTTCTTTCCTGGCCACTGGTCCTCAGGGTCCTTTACCAGTGAGGACTTGTAAAAGGTGTTGAGTTGTGGATCAGGCCTTAAAGTATGATAGTGGCAATTCTCTAGTGTCAGATAATGATTAACTATTTATTCAAAATTTCTTGAGCCTTACTTTGAGCTAGGAAATAAAACAATTACAAGTTAGACTGGAGAAAGGCAGCAAAGATGTGGATTTTGTTAGAGAACACAGAATGAATGTAGCACTTGGCCACAAATCCCCCTAAAGGATGGCCACATATGGATCTGCTTATGCCACAACAGTGCCAGGGTTATACGATGTGTATCTATTTAATTGTCTTTGGATAAGCTTTCAACGGTGGATAATCTGCAATTTGGAGCTGTTTTTATGTAAAGTTCATGACCATGATGGTCCCTTCCAAGGACTTTGATTTCTTTTTCCATTTGTAGTTAGAACTATAGTTGATTACCTTATAAGTCTTTTCAGGGGAGAGTTTGAAGTCATTTGACATTAATTGCTTCTTGAAATTAGTAAGGATGACTATAAAATGTGGCACAAGCCTTAAATTCTACACATAGGCCATTCGTATATAATGAAAATGTGTATAATTGAAATATTATTAAATAACCTATGTTTTCTTATAAAGACTAATTTTTTAAATTTCAGATTAATATGAGGGTATAAACAGTTAGGTTACATGCGTGTGTTTGTTAGGTAATGTCCAATTTACAGTTGAGCCCTTCACCCTGGAGGAATGCCATGTACACTTTCCTTGTGCCCCATAGGTAAGAGGACACCAAAATTATTGTCACAATCTAACTTATACAAAATCATTTCAAAAGTCCATGATGGTCACATTATAAATTTTTGGACAGTCAATTTGAACTAATTTTGAGCTTTAGATTTCTTCAATTATTGTAACTCCCAGAAATTACAATTCAGTCTACCCAAAAGTTTTGAAATGGTTAAATTGTCTTTATTTCCTTCCCAAGATTCCATAAAATTGAAAACACAGTTGTATGAAAGTCAATCTCAGGTCATAGTTTTTTCAAATTGTGTTCTACATTTTTAAGAAATTATCAATTTTCCATCTTTCCTTCCACTTCTTTCTTATTTATTTCAAAGTTGTTTGATTACAAAGGATTTTTTTTTATAAAATTAAAGTTAATCTTAGTAATCAGCTTTTTAGAAATTTAAAAATAATAATTTGCTACGTTAACCTTAACTCTTAGCAATTGTTTTGAATTTGGAAACAATTTGTTATTGTTGATCCAAGTGATATTTATTTACATATTTTTATCTAGGAAATGATCATGATCATGGTCCTCTTGAGAATTAGGAAGTTTATAGAGGTGAGGGAGATTTGGACCCCCAAATTGCTCTATCTATGGAAGTTTTCTTCTCATATCATAATTCTTAAGATGATATTATTGAAGAAAAGTTATATTGGTTTTTATCTCAAAATATTCTGCCAATTATCAGATATTTCTGGTTGAAATATAGTAATTAATATCTAACTAAGACAGTAGGAAACTGATGAAATGTCAGTACTAATGAATTATTATATACTCAACTCACAGATCATTGTTAATTTTGTAAAGGAACATACATAATTTCTCTTTTTTTCTCTGTATCTTTTCCATTTATATACACGTTTATCACAGTTCCCTGAACAAACATTCCTTCATTCCACTTAGCCAGTGTGAAAGGCTTACAACTAACATAGGCTTTTCTTTTATTTGCTCCAGTTAATATCCTGAATTGCACCAGAATTAGGACCCCTAAGTTAGAATTATTTATGAGCTTAGAGTAGAATGTGTATGCTCCTAAAAATGTGTTTGTTAGGCACTTGTAGTTGTATGAAACATGAAAAGTATTTCAGCACTGATAAGATAACTTGGCTCTAGTCAAAAGCTCAAGACTTCAAACAATTCCAACATTCCAAGCATCTGCCACACTAATACTATCCTCTTCACTGTTGACCTGAGCCAAAACCTTGTATTTAATCCTAGCGATTAACAGGCATCCTGATCTATTTCAGAATCAAAGAAGTAAACAAAAATCAGAGAGGTGATCCTATTAGCGGTTGAAATATTTGATGGCCTAACATGAAGATGTGGACATGACAATAGTAGCTATGTGTAGGGTCTCAGTCATTTAAAGAAAGGCCATGTTATATAGTGTCCACTGCAAAACAATTTTCAGTTCCTATTAGGATACTTCATTTATCTGAAAAATATGTAAGTATGAAAAGCAAAATGAGTTATTATGACTTTTAACATAGTGTCATGTAATAGGAGGACCTGGGTAGAATATAAAATAAAGCATGGGATGTCTAGGTACATAAGTGTAATTTTGAGTATGTAGAACTAACATTTAAAATCAGAAAGTATATTGAGTAGTAGAAGAATCTATGTATATTTAACTCAAAGTTACTTATTTCTGAATAAATTAACTTGATAAAAATAAAATATTTCTTCTTCTAGGATGGCATTCTCCTGACAAACTGCCTGTATCTAGGCCACTTCTTCTTTTCATGGGTTGTTGAGTGATTGAGGAATACAGAAGTTCCCAGCTAATGCTAAAACCTTTAGAAATAACAGGAATATAAAACAGGAAGAGAAGTTTTAGTGTCGGTGTACGTCTATAAGAAAAAACATGTTTCTTTGGGAAGATTATTTTATAAGGGAAATTGAATGTATAAAGAATTACCATTGTCAATATTCCCATATAATGCAGGAAAAGCAAAATTTAGAATAGTCCTAAAAAGATCAAAATTCTGTTCATTAGTTGTAAACATTAATACCACCTTGTGTTTATATAGCACCTATTTCTTAGTACGTGAAAGAACAATGACTCAGGGTTTCGTTTTTATTTATTTCTGCTTTGTGTTTGGCTTTTATTTTGTTCAATTAATCAATAGTTGTTATTATAACTGTGTACTGGGAAGGATGTTTGTCTCATCGATATTTTACTAATATGAGAATAAATTTAGAAATACAGGTGAATTGAAAAAGCCCCAGAGCTTTTTCATGCTGGCTTGGAAATGCTGCATTTTCTCCAACATGAGTTGCTAGAGCTGCTGGTTTTATTTTTACATCATTTTTCTATGAATTTTTTTTCAGTAATGGTATTCTTTTTCTTCTCCTTCTTCTTCAACTTTTTTTTTTCTTTACCTACCCCCATGATAGAGAGTAAAAAAAAGTATCAAAGTTTTCCTTAGATTTTTTTTCTACTCAAATACTATTCCTGACCACCTCAGTATGAAGTGGCCTCTCTAATTTGACTAATTCTATGGTTAAAACTCTGCAGCAACTACTGCCATAATCGCCACCACCAATTGGAAGCCTTTCATTTTGTTTTCCCATAAAGGATGTATTTCTAAACTGCATTTTCAATATTTTCAGACTCATTTGCTCCACATAAAAAGCCAATGTATTTTTTTTAACTCAGATTGAGAATTTTGTTTTCAAACTCCCATTTCATTGCATTCTCCAGTGTTAGAGATTCTGTTTTGTTTATCCAGTTAGTTTTACAAGGACTCTTTTAAAACACATTGTATTCATCAAAATCCCGTTTGACCAACAGCATGGTCCCTCTTTCACCCCAATTTTTCTGTATCTAACTCATCACTACCCAGCCCTAATTATATTACCATAAATACTTATTATATATATATTTGCTGGTACGTGACTATTATATGTGAGAGATATGAAAATAAAATGAAAATTAAGAGAGGAGGAGGATAAGTGAGTTACTCTCATGGCTTGCTGATTTTTAATGGTCATATTTAATTTTCTTTTAGAGTCATAACAGGTAAACAGCTTATTGAATTATGTTTATAGTGATTTATCGTGAAACTGAATGATCATAACCTTATGAAAGTTTTTCTAAATTATGTTTTTTAAATTGAATTTTTATTAAGGAAAGTTAAATTTAGTGCCAAGTTTTCACTTTGTTTTAAAATTAATAAACTAAATAGAGAGTAGGCATTTATTGTACAATTTATTATTGGGAGTTTGAAAGCCATTAACTAACAGCATTTCCTTTTTATTTTTTTTTTTATGTGAGCTTTCGTGTACATAACATGATTTAATAAAATCTTCACTCTATTCCATCTTACATCTATTTGCACTTTTCAAAAGTCTGGAAAAATAAAGTGTTGTGTTTTTATTTTTTTATAATAAATCTCTTTTTAAATGATAGCCAACCATTTTCAGCATTAGCAAGCTCCCTAAGAATTGCCGGATTATTTACTTTTTGAGGAAAAAAATACCCGGTGAGCAATGAGTTATCATGCAGTGATTTATGTCAAGCAGTTGCGCATGTACTCAGTACCACAGTTTGTGCTAACATCCATTGTTGGACCAGGCACTTCTCCAAAGCTCACGAGTTAGGGAATGGTAATTATAGCAAGTTGTATATTATAAATAATGCATGTATGTTCTGCATGAGCTATGTGGATTTTGGCCCATTTGCTAGAACATAGTTGCATAATGATTTGTTTGGATTTTGTTGCAGATGATTGATAGTGCAGAATGTTGGCAATGATGTAAATTACTGTTGGGCTGCCTTGAAAATTTCAGTACAAGTGGTGATTTCTTCTCTTTTTCTGTGTGCTTGTCTAGTCTCGGCAGACACCTGAGGGTGAGTTCCTGCCCCTTGACCAACTTGAACTGGATGTAGGTTTTAGTACAGGGGCAGATCAACTTTTTCTTGTGTCCCCCCTCACAATTTGCCACGTGATCGATGCCAAAAGCCCCTTTTATGACCTATCCCAGCGAAGCATGCAAACTGAACAGTTCGAGATTGTCGTCATCCTAGAAGGCATTGTGGAAACAACTGGTGAGTAAAACCATAGATATGTCATCAAGTTTCTTTATTCCATAATGACATTGTATGATGTGCACAGTATCTGTTATGAATTGGGCTAAATGACTTTCCACAGTAGTGAGAGTAATGATTTGCCTCTTATTTCTTTGTAATATTAAAATGGATACTACTTTGAAAATGAAGATTTACTGTTTTGATAGTTACATACATAATGTTAATTCAGGAATACTCTCTGTAAAAAAAGGAAACTGAGATTATTCTTAGAAGTGATTACAATGTTCTACTTTGATTACAACCTTGATTTTCATATGATCACGATTTTTCTTTCTTAAAGTCAAAGTTGAAAAAAGTAGGGTAATTAGTAAGTAACATGTACTCAGCCTGCATGTTCTTGCCTTGGGGATGGTGACTGCGGGAGTCATTGGTCGATCTTTGCTATCTACCATGTGCAACCTCAGTGGAAATTTCCTTGTGTGAGTGCTCATGTGTGCTGTGTGTGCTAAAGTAGCATTTTAATTTTTAAGTGGGTCAGTAGATTTCCCCAGTTGAACCTGGACCAAAATTTTCTTTTTTAAAAACTTTTTTCTTCTTTTTCTGCTGTAGTATAACTAGGAGCTGTTATGTTCTTACTTCAGATGCAATATAATGTCAGTATGCCCCCAATACTTAAATTTGCTACCTTCTGAGGAGAGTTTGCTTGGCAAAGGAAAGAAGCAATAAATGGGAGCATGTCATGTGGTGCCTAAACATTGCCAGTTTGTTTAGAAGCTGCTGGATGTGGAGACTTATAATGTAGGGTCCATATAATTATAAATATACATGTCTACATGTACATAACATATATATGTGTGTATCTTGACTTCTATTTTTTTTTATAAATAATGAGAAATCAAGAAATATTTTACCTTAGTTTTTTTTTTAACCAATATCATCTGAATCTCAAAATACTAACTATTGTGAATCAACTCTAGGAGTATTGAATTTAACATTAGCAGTAACACAGATGAAACAAGCTTTCTACCAAGATGGAAGATCTTTGATGATGTAACAATTACACTTTTCCAAGGAGCCATTGTCATTTAGACACATCTGTCACATAACACCTATCTGAAATTTAGAAAAGATATTTAATCTCTAAAAGCTTCTTTCCTTCTCTCTAAAGTGCGGATGACGTAATAACCACCACCAATCTGCTCGGAGCATTACTTTTATTTAATTACTGGCACTTCAGTTTAAAAAGTAAGATTTTAAGGACAGAGATAAAAGATTTAGTGCATCAATCTATATACAAAATTTTATTTCTGGGCACTAGTTTGTGATTTAAGTGCTCCATTCAATTTTTCAACTTAAAATTGAAATGACATAGTATTTTTTTTAAAATCACATATGGTAGTAAAGAATAAAACCAACTAAGAAAGCCTCTTAGTAAAAGAAATCTGTAAGTTTCAATTTACTTTTCATTCATCTCATTTCTTAAAGTAGTTATACATTATCAGAACTTAAAAACAGATGTCGTCATTTTTATTTTTCTTATGGAAGATGGTTTTGTCTTTTATACACTTTCTTATAAGTTTACAAATTGCTTATTATTATTCTAGTCACTGCATACAAGAGAATTTTAGTTTCACTTAACAGCCTTAAAAATATTTTATTATCTACCTTCCTGTCTACTTAGCTACGAATCCAATTTTTTTTCCTTTGTTCTCCCCCTAAATACTGTGTGTATTTCTTATGAAACCATTTTTTCTGTAAAATCACAGTCTAGAGATGGAATAAAAGTATTTCTCTTTACCTTTCTTTGGGTTTCTTGACCTGGGTACACTTGAAGAACACAGGTCAGGTGTCGTGTGGTGTGTCTCTCATTTTGGATATGTTTGAGGTTTCCTTACTCATTTATTCTTTTGATTCACGGCTTCTACATGGGTATCCCAAGAGAATAGTCAGCCAGATTGATTTTAAATTTTACCTGTATGTCACAGGATTATGGTTAGTAAATAATGTCCTACATAAAGTCATGATGAGTTTTCTAACTTACGTGTTAGATTTTTAGATTTTCACACTTCTTCCTGCTTTTTCTTTAAAGTAATCATCTGGCAGAGAATATTTTCCATAGAAAATGTAAAACCTTGGTTGGACACTGAATTTCTTTTTTAGAGTTTGCCTTTAATGGAGAAGAGATTAAAGTCTGCTTCCTCTTAACCTCTTAATTAAGCTTATTTTCCAGATGTAATATAGCAAGACAAACAGCAAAACGTTACTCATAATTTATGGAATTTATCTTGTGGAAAATTTATCTGCTACTTTGTGTGTATGCCCTCACTAATTAAATCCCACGTTGTTCAAACTCTGTAAAATCTCTCTATACTTTCAGATCTCCCTGAGCCTGGTAAAAATAACATGAGCATTTTTATGTCCATTTGATCATTTAAAATTTTACTAAGATGTATTTAGATTCATTTTTAGGGATTTGTCCTCCTTTATCCTTTTATTCGTGATGAATTTTAATGTGTACTGCTTTGAATAAGACAGATATGATCTTTTGGGATTGTTTGAGGCAGTAAAAATACTGTTTTTAAATTTCTCATCACTTTGTGAATAAGCTTTTATTCTATATCCCAATTTTAACATTAAAATACGAACTTTTTGTCATTCATTTATTTACTAGCTAAGTATTTATTGAATATATTTTGTGTGCTTGAAAGTAGATGAGAGGCTCGAGATATAGTGGTGACCTGGACAAACAGAACTTATCTTATGGGGGAAATACTCTAATGAGAAAATAAATAATGAGACTTAAATAATGTTATCAGATACTAAAGTGTCATGGATAAAAGACAAAAGAAAACTAGGTTTTGAGATTAAAAAGTACATGCAGGCTACTTTATGTTGGTGGGAGGGATGGTCTGTCTCCGGAAAGGCTATTCTGGGCCAGTGCCAGCGAGGAGTGTGGTGGGCATTGTGGAAGGGCTCCTACAAGGGCCCTGAGTTGGGAGTGAACTTGATTAATTCCAGTAACTAAATAAAGGCTTGGGTGGCTGGAGCAGAGTAAAGAATGTGGACTGGGTGGTGAAAAGTCAGAGCAGGGAGAGGTCCTGTCTACACTCTAGATGATTTTATGTACTCATAGGAAGTGTTAGGATTTCACTACAAAGCAGAACTTACATTTATATGACAGAATAATCATTTAGTAATCTCAAACTAAATAGTACATAACCCCCTACTTTTTTTAATGGGTTGCGTGTAGTTTATTTAAAAATTCGTCATACACATGCCTCTCTTGTCTTGGAAATGCATACAATTTTAGATAGTTAGCACTTTTGTATGAATTTCATTCCTTCTTCTACACCCCTATCCAGACACACACACCCAATTGCTCCCGTCGCAGCAGCAGTGGTCTGGAAAGAACCTTCTCATTTCATTTAGTTTTTGCTTAGTCCCACTCCTATGGGCTCAGCAGGGATGATGGGGGAGGGAAGTGAGACATTAGAAACTTTCTAATTTCCTTGACTGTTTCAGCTTTCAGCCCAGGACTCACAATTAATTGCTTTCCCTGATTCCATAGAAATATTTATCAGTAATCAGACTCTGGAGTTTTTGCTTTCCTTGCTTCAAATGAGTTGGATTTTCCCTCCTAAGCTTTGTCTCTCCGTTAATAACCTTTGCATCCCTGCTCATCTAGCAATTCCTAAGCAGAGGTTACCCCTTGCTCTCTTTGCTGCTTCTCCCAGGAGAGAGAGCAGTGCTAGAGGCAAACAAAGCAGTGAAGATTTGGCTCATTAGAACTCATGCTTCCAAACTTCAATCTGGTTTCTGCTGCTATTTGGCAGTCTTTTTAATAGTCTTTTCTGTACTCTCAGGCTTGCTCCCCATGGGGTCTATTTTAGACCTTTTCTCTCTTTCCATGCCCCCAGTTCCAGCTGTCCCATCCCTTCCTTGGCATATCATCTCTCCACCTAGTCTATCAAAAATAAAGTGACACTTGAATTTGTATACACTTATTTATCTCCTTATCTCCCCTCCCCTAGTCCTTCTCTTTCTTTTTCCTGGTGCCTGGAGGTGTGGGGGGAGGTCTTCATGCCTTTCCCCACACCATCTCTTTTATAGGCAGTAAGGTTTTTTATGCATTACTTCCCACCGTCTATGACTCAAGTTTCACTTCTTACCATCCCTGACATGTAAAATTCATTCGGCTCATTTTTATTTGCTCTGAAATATTTTCAGGTCTTTCCTTTATATTTTTAAGGTTCTTTCTGGGATTCAGAGGCGGCCCCTCCCCCCACTGACTTTTTACCCCACTCTTCCCAGGAAGAACCACATTCTCTCTTACTCCTGTTTGTTTGTTTGTCTGTTTGGGTCTTCTTCCTTATCTTTTTCAGTTCTTCCTTATATCCTGCATTATGTCCCTTCCTACTGCTCCACTCTCTGGTAAATATTTACTAGCTCTCTGCCTTTGCATTTCTAGTGCAGATATTTACATTTTTAGTGAATTCACCAGGTGCAGGTATGACAATTCTGCCCTTTCCTTTATCTCCCTTGAAACCTCCCTCCCACTCCCCAGCTGTGGTCATGTATTTCTTATTAATTTCTAGGCCACTTTCCAACTTGGGTGTCATTTTTTAAAATTCAGAGTCACCTTGTCCAAATACTAAATCATTACCTTATGATAGCTATTTATCCCAGCCACCCACTTTCCTTTTCTATCCATCTAATTTATTCACTTCCTGAGTACCGATTGAGCATCTATGACAGGCCAAAGAGTATTCTAGACCCTAGAGGACCTATTAGTGAGCAAAACAGAATTCTTGCCTTGTGAGTAATTTGTTTTAAAGTGGGAAACAGACAATAAACAGAATGAAACACAGCACCTGGAATGGTAGAAAGTGATAAGTACTATGAAAAAATAATAAAACAAGGAAAGAGAGATGGAAAGGGTAGTGAGGTCAGGGGAGGCTGTGTGAGAAGAGATAGCTGAGCTTACTACCTTGAGCAAAGTAGATAAGTAGAAGGAGGTCATTGCCGGCAGAGATATCAGCAGTTGCAAATGCTCCAAAGGGGCAAGGTATTAGGCTGCCTTTCCCTCTTAGGGGTATCTCTCAATTCAAAGCTTCCTCTTTAAACCTACATGATGGTGCTTTTAAATCACTCTAGTTTCTCAGGAATGGATTTAGTACCCATAGGATCTCTTTTGCTTATAGATAGAACGCTAAGCCCAGTAAGTTAGCTTACGGCACTCTTTAGTGATGTTTGTATTCAAAAGTCCCTAATGGCTGCCACGTTAAAATACATACATTTCTTCCTGAGAAAATTAACCTGCTTTTCTTACTCCGATGTTTATACATGGATGCTTCATCTGTCTGCTGCTGTCTGTGACCAGGCCATTTTCCCTGTCTGGAATAGGATTCTGTCACATAGCTCAAGAGTGTCCATAATTGTTGAATTCTCCCTCGGCATTTCATTTCCTAGTTTTTCTTTAATACTTCATCAAAAAAAAATTTTACTACACAAGTGCTGTTAAGAACATGCTCATTATAGAAAAAAAGGCAAATATGCAAAGTACAAAAACTTGACTGTCATTAACAGCGAATCAGTCTACTGCACTGCTAGCCCTGCTGTTATGAATAGTTCAGGTGTTGTATTCAGATACATGGTTTTTATACCGTGTGTGCTATTTTATAGCTTGCTTTATTGTATAATCTATTGTTTACATCTTCCATATCAGATTATAAATCTACACCATTAGTTGTAATGGCTTTACTATATGCTAATCTATCTTAATTTCGTATCATGTATCTCCTACTCTTGAATCTTGAAGCATTTCATTTTTAAAAATTTTTTTTATTGAATGGTAACTGTGTACATTAATGCACTTCTGGGGTACAGTGTGGTGTTTTCACACACAATCTGAAACACTTCCATCAAACTGGTTAACATAGCCTTAATGTCATTTTCTTAGTTATTGTGTTAAAATGTTCATATTCTACTCATAGAAAGATTCACTTGTACCCTTGTAAGATAAACCACAGAAGTGAACCCTCTAATCCCCCTTCCTCTACCCATTCCCGTCTCCCATCTCCCTCCCCTCTCCCTTCTCCTTCCCCCCACCCCAAATTCGTAGGCTGTTATTAGGTTATAGTTTTCATATAAAAGGTATAAATTAGTTTCGTAATAGGGGTTTGTACATTGGATACTTATTCCTCCATTCTTGTGATACTTTGCTAAGAAGAATATTCTCCAGCTCCATCCATGTGAACATGAAGGACGTAAAGTCTCCATCTTTCTTTACGGCTGCATAGTATTCCATGATGTACATATACCACAGTTTGTTGATCTATTCGTGGATCAATGGGCACTTGGGCTTCTTCCATGACCTGGCAATTATGAATTGGGCTGCAATAAACATTCTGATACAAATATCCTTGTTGTAATGAAGCATTTCATTTTTGATAAGTTTAAATACCTTGACAGTACCTAGTTTCAACTTATCACTAACTTTACTATTTTAATTAAATTCCTACCAATACAATTTATAAATAAAGGGGCATAGGAATCTTTCAGTTTGTAAGGCGTATTGCAGGATTGCTATCTAGAAAGTGCATACCAGTTTACAGATATGCATATAAGTACCCATTGCCTCATACTCATGCAAGTAGAGACATAATTGTTTATATTTTTGCCATTATTCTGTTCTCTTTAATTAGTAATGAGATTGAAATTATTGTGCCTGATACTGACTATGAGTTTTACGTGGCAAATTGTCAGTTATTAGTGGCCATTTACTTGCAATTCTTTGTATACGTTGTTTGTATACTCACATGTAGCATGTTATTATGCAAACGCCTATTCCTTGTTGTCTGCATACTTGGCCCAAAATATTTTCTTAATGTATATACGTATGAGTGTGTTCAATTTGTCTCATATATACTTATTACACCTCTAAATAAACTATAAACTTCAAATATTAAGGATTTTATCTATGGCTATTTATTATGTATGCCCTAGATTCCAGAAAGTGGCAGGAAATGTTGTGTTTTCTTTTTTTATGTTTAACTGATTTTAATAGGGTTGTCATCTTTTTATAAGATCTTCTAGGATTGTTTCCTATGGGAGATCAATCAACGAATGCTTGTTGATTAGTTATATT